>JBBMEG010059482.1:0-14991 GCA_037832605.1 Cyclanthera cordifolia
TTGTAACAACCCAAAATTTCTTGTGTATTAACCCGAGGTATCATAAGTTTAATTGACTTTCTTTAAAAATCTTTCCTCTATGAACTAAAGAGGAATTTTAATAGAATAAAGAAATTAAAACTAAAATAAATAAATGACTAAAAATGGGTGTTCTAGAAAAAAAAATATATTTTTCCTCCTGGATTAAAATGGTAATTGATGAAATATGAGATTTTTTTTTTGTAGTGGCTAGAGGAAACGTGGGGGAAGACTTCAGGGAGTAAACAAATTTTGTTTTGTTTTACTTTTATTTAAAAGATAAAGAAAATAAAGCACAAAACCCTAGACACATTCTCTCTCCCCCTATTTTCATTCTCTCTTTCTCTCTTCCAATTTTATTCTTCTCCTTTGACAAAGCAGCTACCCACCTCTCCCCCTTTTCCCTTTTTTTTTCCAGCCACCGTTCATAAAACTACCGTCGTCGCGCCTACTCGCTCGAGTTCATTGCAGTCACACTCCTCAGCCGCAGGCGCAGGCCGCGGTGTTCCTGTCCGTGTCGTTGCTCGTCGGACGCAAGCCACAGAAGCCCCACCGGTTTCATTGACCACCGTGACTTTCTAACGTTTCGATTTGTGGGATAAGACGTTCCTTCATTTGGGTTTAGCTCGAAGAACTTCGTTAATGGAGTTTTGTGTGTTTGAAAATTTAAGAGAGAGAAGCTAAGACGAAAAAGATGACACATGTGGGCTTGCATTGTGTTTAAAATTGGTTAAATATTGATTATAAAATTATTATATTTTGCATTTAGGGGATGTGACTTTTTAAATATATATATATATAGTAAATTAAATTTATTTAGTGTTAAGATTAAAAGAATGACTTGATTATTTGAGAAAAATGATTACTTTAGGCCTTGTATGATCGACCGTTTGACCAATTTTGACCAGTCCAACGAGTTGACTGGGTCGCGGGTCCCGACAAAACATTTTTCAAAGTTAGGTCATCTTTACTAATTTTGACGTTCTAAATCCATTTTTGATAGTTTAAGGTATTAGTTTTGACCCGTTAAGTTGTTAGGACTTTGTTTGTGTGCTATCCCTCGTTGAACATTGATTTGGAGCTTATGAGCTCACTCATGGGATCGCTTAAGGTAAGGGGACATATTCTAACTCGAGATCATGTGGTTTAATAAGTGAATGTAATGAAATGTGATGTCATATAAGGTGTTGCTCCTTGTTTGATGTTTGTCCTATTATTTAATGACAGGTCGATTCAAGTTTATTCGAAATCGAGCTGAGTAAATATATTTATATCCAGTTATGTGTTTTGTGATGGTGTATTGATACTTGTTTGTGTTCATAGATAAGATGCTCTGATTAATGCTTTAATAAATTGCTTGATGATTGATTGATCCTAGCTATCTGAGATGGAATTGAGCATGTGAATATATATGAATATGTGATTATGTGAGTATGCGATGATGCATATTGAATTTGATTATGAAGAGATGTCTTGTTGTTGCTTTCAGATTGTTGTAATTATTTATTGTGCGTGTATTGACACCGCCGTCCCATAAGGGACAAGACTTGTTTTTGGTGCATGTATTGAGAGCGTCGTCCCGAAGGGGACACGACTCATTTATTGTGCATGTATTGACACGAACATCCCATAGGTGACAGTGATTGGCATGTATAGTTTTATTAAAGCTTGGGTGTATGTACCATTTTACTGATATATATTATTGAGAATGATATTCTAGTAATTATTGTTCATATCTTATTTTGGTTATATTCATGTTAGATCCCGGGTTGGGGCTCCTTACTAAGTTTTTCCAGAACTCATCCTTTCCACTATGGATTCCACAGGTACAACAGGTCTATACCAGGATGGATGATCGAGTTGGATATGACCATGGGCACCGCTGACTGTTTTTAGCTTTATTTTACTTATGTTTCTTCTGCATAACCTTTAGGGCTTGTATGGACCTTTGGTATTTAAAGAACGATTCATTATTTTGGATTTTACTCCGATATCCTAAACTTCTTTGAGAACTTTTGAACTTAATTGAAATTATTTTATTTATATAAATATTTCATTTTTAAGAATATGCACATGTCATCCAAGTGTTGAAATTCATGCATTAAGGTAAAAGGCCTAGGTTTGGACCAATCGTTTGGGTTGGGTCTTTACATTGTCGTTCACGACCAAGAAGGTTACGAAATGGAGGACTATGTTGTCCCTTTCGCCAAAGGTTATCGAAAGTTTAATGAAACCTTCTACGGTCAGAGTGCTCCCTACAAATTCGAATAAGGATGTCGTATTCGGCTGCAGCCTTTCTCTTCCCAGCTTCATTGCGTCGTAAGCTTTTAGCGATTATATATCCACCCAACTACCTACGTCTATAAGGATCCTCCTGACTCGAATGTTGGAGACGGTCAGGGACACCACCAAGGCGTCATTGTGTGGCTGGTGTAGGGGTGGCATCAACGTTACTGAACCAAAGTAACTCATCCGCTACTGCAATCACTCACACTTCTTCACCCCTTAGAACGCCTCTGGCTTGTCTCACTTTCTCTTTCCGACTCCGGTTGGAATCTTCTCCAACTGCCCTCCAACATTGTTTCTGATCTCTTGAGGTTGTGATGATCTATCGCCTTCTCTTTTCTTGCTAGAGGACTCGGATGTTTTTCCATCATCTTCCATATACTTGTCCAATCCTTCTCTTCGGATGAGGGACTTTATGGACTCTTGCAGATCGTAGAAGTCTGAGGTAGCGTGATTGTGATCCCTATAAAATAGGCAGTATTTGCCCTTATTTCTCTTATTAGATCTTGATTCGGGTCGGCCACTTCAGCTTCTCCTTATCTTGAATTTCCATCAAGATCTACTCTAATGAAACCACCGTTGGGGTGTATTTCTTGAACCGACAAGGTGGTACCCATTTTCTGTCCGTTCTCTTTTTCTTCATCAGGTTTTCTTCCACCCTCCGCTTTCGCAACTCTTTGTAGTCGGACTCACGGTGACTTGTTGACTTCTCATGCTCCAGAATGGAGCTATTTTCGTCGTGCCTCCTCGAGAGATGACCAGCTCCCCTACACATGTACTTTTGCATCCTAGTTAGCAGCTTCACATATGTGAGTGGAGCTTTCATCTCTAGAGACCATAGGAACTTCTCGTCCTTAAGCCAGACCACGACCAGTGTAAGAGCTGTACCATCAGTGTACCCCTCCACCTGCAGCGCCTCGTTATAGAAGCGTGCTATCTACTCCCAAAAGTGCTCTTAGCTTCTTTGTCTTATGGTTAGTAGATGGGTGATTGACTTTTTCTAATCTCGCCCATCCCAGAATTTCACCCAAGAATTGGGTGACGAATGCTCTAGCTAGCTCTCTGAATGAGGCAATAGATTTCTGCTTGAGCTGTCTGAACCATCTCCTGGCCGGTCTAATGAGCGTGAATGAGAACGCTTAGCAGTTGATTGCGTCCCGGACTCCATGTATCCATCTATGCCTGATCGAAATCTAAGTGCTCTAGAGATTCCTTGACCCATCATACGCCTCCATCCTCGAGAGGTTAAACTTTGTTCGGATGAACTCCTCCATGATTTCGTAGATGAAAGAAGGGTTGACCTGGTCGACTAGGCTGTCCAGGTCCAATCCATCTTAGTTCTGCGCCTTCTCCATGTTCCCCAACTGATCTTGGAGAAGGTGAAGCTGAGCTAACCAAGGTTGATCATTGGCTTCGCCATGTCCCGCTTCTCTTCAACGTTGGTTGAGTGCATCCCTTAGATCCGCTCCCAAGTCTAATCCCGCCGCTTCAGGACTTGGGTCTTGATGGATATTGGGTGGATGATCCTTGTATTGTACTTCGTGGCAAGCTACTCCTAATTGAATGCATTCTTAAAGATCCTTTGGCTAGGGAACCAATCCTCTGGTGAACTAAGTGCTCCCTCATCCGATCATTATCGTCTAGTGAAAGTCCTTCGTTTGGTATTTGGTGTCTGAAAAGAACCTCTCTCGGAGCCCTCGTCGACACCGACACCGTGATGGTGGTCGTTCTCAATGTTCGAAATTTTTACAAAAAATGTGTAATTACTAAATTTTTTTGGTAGAACATTATCTCGTCCCTACAGATGGCGCCAACTATTGATACTAAAAAATGGTCAACGGATATCAATAGTATAATTTGTTTACTAAGGACGAGAAGCCTACAAAAAGAACAATTTTAGGACACACCGGTGTGGTGTGAGCCAAAGAGCCTCAGATGCCTAAGTAAGTAAGAGTTTAGAAAAGTAATTCAGACGTAGCTTTTAGAACTTAGATCGGCTTACAAGAGTATTTAGCATAGTTCAGCTTAGATTAAGTTGGTTAGAAATGGAGAATGATCTGACTTCTTATAGCACTCTATCCCGTAACCGCTACGACGCACTTATGGGAGGCTTAATGGCCAATCGTTAGAAACGTCTGTCCTTAAGGTAAAAATGAATACTGGCATAACTACTTATCGTTACCATTTGGAGGTGTAACGGCTTTGATTCGAGAGTTACTTGGACTCGGCCAACCATTGTATGTCCTCACCTCCACGGTCGACTCCATACGGGTACGACCTTCTCAATGTAACCCTACGACGTTACAAGGTGCAGCGTCTCCAAGCATTACTTGTACTTGGTCGACTCATCCACATGAGAGTCATAGCCTCCACGACCAACCCACTCAGGCTGGTCCACTCAATCGATCTCTTTGAAGGTCGGCTTTTGTCTCGATCAACCCTTACGAGTCCTTACCTTTACGGCTCACCCCTTTAGGGAGGTCTTGGCTCTCTTGGCGTAACTCGTAGCTGTTATCAGCGGATCCAGTGATTACTTCGGACTCGGTCGACTCCTACGGGAGAGTCCTGACCTCCACGACCTATCCTCGGGGGATCTAGACCTACTTTGGCCGGCCTCAAAAGGGCCGAATTAGCCTTGACCAACTGTTGATCCGAAAAATGGTCAACGGATATCTACAGTACAATTTGTATTTTACCGAGAACGGAAATCCTACAAAAAAGAACAATTTTAGGACAAACCGGTATGGTATGAGCCACAAGGCCTCCGATTTGGACGGCGTTTGCTTGGCCGACCCCCTGGGGGTTGTGGCCTCCATTTGGCAACTCCCGAGGATCGGCATGCACTTGACCGCCCCTCTGGGGTTTGTGGCCTCCATTTGGCCGACCAACGAAGGGTCGGCATTGGCTAGGCCGACCCCTTGGGGTCCTCGCCTTGTATGATTATTTCTGGATATTTTGTCCTATAAAAATAGGTATCAAATTTCATGGATGATGTTTTATTTGGTATTGACTGGAGACTAAAGTGTTTGACATTAGGTTTCAATTTTTTGATATTTGTAAACCTAATTTATTGGGTATTGGAGATTTGAAAATTTCTTTAATTTTTTTTATCATTTATTGGCCAGAATGATGAACATAAAATACCAATGTTTACGAGGAAAAGGATAGGCACTAGTGGGGCTCTATCCTAGGCCTTGGCTTAAAGACAATTGGGGCACATTCCAATTCCAATGACGGGGTCATTGGAGATTTTTTATCCAAAATATGTTTTCATATATTTGTTCTTGATTATTTTTGGAAAATATTTGGTAAGAAAAATTTATAAAACTATAATATTTTTAGAATATATTAGATATAGTCTTAGAATAAAATCTTAAAACTTTATTAATTTTTAGAAAATATGGGCAACCATAAATGAGATTTTTTGAACTAACGATTTTAAATGTATAATCAATTATTTTTTAATGATATTGATAAAAATTTAATGTAATCTTCTAACTTGGAGATTTAATTATTAAAATATTTTTTAAAAGTATTTGAAAAATATTTAAAAAGGGTTAGTTCTTGACTAGTCAAAGCATCTAGAACATCAAGATGAAAAAGACCTAGGATATGTCTTGGTGAAGTTTTATGTAAAATGATAGTATTTATTGTTCATATAGATTTAAAATCTCACCATATGTTAAAAGGATTCACGCATCTAAATATGTAAAAAATATATTAGATATCTTTTAGGAATTGGATTCCTATTGTTCTGTAGGTAGGTCTCACAATAAATAATAGTTTTTTATTATGATTATGTTAATTTTAAAGATTATGTGAATTTTTTTTTTCCAAAATCATCCAAAATATTAATTTAAATCTAACTTAAAAATGAATACAATCTTTTAAAATGAATTTAAATGGGTAAAACCTAATAATTCATAGAAGTGAATAGAAATGTTAGTTTTAATTTTTATCACGTGCACGTTTTTAGTAAATAAGATAAATTATAGATAAACTTGATTCTATAACAATTGGTAAAAAGGAACCACACCTAAGAAAATTTTATGTCAAAGAATAGAGGTACTTTGACGGTTTAGGAAACATGTGTACCTTGGAACGCGACCTATGGATTGAAATGGCCGAAAATTGTAGATCAGTTTATATAGGCTCAAATTGTATGATTAGGGTTTTAGATTAAAAAGTCGGATAATTTACATTAAAAACAATCCAACAAATATAATAGTTATATGAGTAAGATTAAACTTAAATGAACAAGTTTAGGCTTGTTCATCCAAGTGAGAGAGATCCCTATAAAAATAGTTATTAGAAAAAGGTTGGATATCGGCTAATTCTACGACCTTTACCAAGAATTTGCAACGTGAGATCTTAGTGGGGCTACATGTTGGTCATCCGGTCTCCCCCTTCGGTGTGTATTCACTAGGATAATAATCATGTTGAGTTTCTCAAAAGGCATAGGGTTGTGGTCTCAATCAGTATTTAACATATTTTTCGAAAATAATTATTAAGAAAGGAGCACTTTGGTTCAAATTTTATGGGCTACATCGTCAAGGGATTGGTTAAGAATTTAACCAAGTCTTAGATGAAAAATGGTAGCTTAAACCATAGGGATAAAAGTTATCCCGCTATTAGTCTGTGGTTGAGAAAGTCACACGCTAGGGAGGAGTATTTGATATATTCTTTGATGGCACTTGCTCTAAACCTTTGTAGTTGTACCATGACATTAATTATTATTGTAGGGTATCTTGTTATTTTCTATCTTGAGAAGTTTTAAAAAATAATTCAGTTATGCCAAAATGAATGGATGATGTTGTTAAGATCCAAGATCGAAAAATAACAAGAACGCTAAATTGAGATGAAAAGAATGAAATTGAATTGACCACAAGTTTTCTAAGGCTTGCCCTCTTCCTAATTCCAAACAGAATGCCAAATTGTTTAGAGAATAAGATACCTTACATTGACCTAATGACTCCTATTTATAATAAACCTAATCCCTAAACCTAATTGATAAAGGAAATACTATTACCCTAATTAAATAAGGAAATACTACTGTCCTAATTAAATGAGAAAACCTAAATAAACAAAAATAGATGATTAAAATAAACCTATAATAATAAATAACAATTAAACTAAATAATAACGACTACTAATTTAATTATTCTTCTTCTTCCTTGAATAGACTTGTAAAGCCCGATGCGTATCAATACTCGCCCCCCAAATCTTCACCTTGTCCTCAAGGTGAAAGTCAGGGAATGGCAGGTTGATATTTTCAGCTTCCTCCCACGTCGCATCTGCATCTAAAGCCTCTTCTCATCCAATCAACACTTCGACACGGTCATCCACTATTTGTCCTTCGCGCATACCCAATATCGCTCGTGGTGAGCACGACATACTCGAATCATCACGTAAATCTGCTGGTGCCGAAAATCTCGGTACATTGATCCCTTCTGCTTTCCGTAATGTTGAGATATGTAGTACATTATGAATTCGAACGTTGCTTGGCAAATCTAATTTTTCCAGCATCTCCCTCTCATAAACCAGTTTATGTCGATGCAATGCCGGTAAAGCCTTACTAAAGAACACAATTGGACGTGCCCCCTGCATAAGGACCGCCCCCACCCCTACTCCTGAGGCGTCAGTCTCAACTATAAATGGCCTTGTAAAGTCTGGTAGTGCTAACATTGGTACATTAATCATCGCATTTTTTAATCTTTGAAATGTTTCCTCGGCCTTCGTTGTCCATTGTAACTTTCCCTATTTCAGCAATTGTGTTAATGGAAAAGCTATCGTACCATATTCGCCACAAAATTTCGATAATACCCCGTCAACCCGAGAAACCCTCGTAATGCCTTGATGTTTTTTGGAACGGGCCACCCCTGCATCGCCCCTAACTTACCCATATCGGCCGAAACCCCTTTAGCTGAGACCAGGTGTCCCAAATACTCCAAACGTCTTTTTCCAAACTCACTGTTCTTCTGGTTCACCACCAACTGATTCTGCAGTAAAATTTCTAACACGATGTCCAAATGTCTAATGATCCACCAATTATCAATTCCAAACTTTCTAAGTCTGAAACAGAATTGCCCACAAGGCCCAATTTTCTGATTTCCAAGATACTGCCATTTATTGGGCCCCATTTTAGATTCGGCCCATCCTCCCTCGACCTGGCGATTGGGCATTTCTCATTATAAAGCTTCATCCCCTTCTTTTGATCAAGCCCACTATAGAATTATTCCAAAAGCCCAGTCCACCAAACCTCTTTTTGAAATTTCATAAACCCAATCTCTCCACTACCTAGCTTCACTTTTAATTCAGATGATAGCCAAAATTGGATTTTCCAATTATAGATCCATCTATTTATGATATTCCATATAATCTCATGTAAAATTGGTCCAATCATGATAAAATTTTCCAGCTTTCTTTCTTTTGTATTAAGCCCCACTTTCTTTCCTTTGTAGCCCATTATTTTCCTATCCAGATCCATCCAACTTTTAAACTGGGCACATTATAAAATACTTTAATAGCCCACTTTAGATTAGGGTTGCTTAGTCCCCTTCTTTTCTTTTTCTTTACCCTCTTGCCACCACCGTTACTCGTGTGGTCCCCCCAAAAGCATCTCCCACACGTAAACATTGCCTTCTCTTGTAAAATCGTTCTCCACCATCGTCGACATTTTTCAGTTCTCTTTCTCAGCCTCATAGAACTACCTATCCATCCAATTCTTCATTGTCGACCCCATCCTCCCTTCTCTGACCTTCGAAATCTCGGTCTCTTCCATCCTCGATGCTGGAAGTGTTGTCTACCCATTATATTTGGAGACTTATCTCTCTCCCAATATTTTATCTTCTCCTTAGAAGTGGTAAGTTGTTGAAAATCAACACCTCTCTCTTTTCCTCCATTTTCTTCGTGATTTTCTGAAGAATTCAAAATTTCTCCGTTTAAAGTTTTGTTATGAACCTCCTCCGTGCTATAATATGTGTATTCCTTAACTTGTATTAATACGCACCGGGCTTTATAAGTCTATTCAAGGAAGAAGAAGAATAATTAAATTAGTAGTTGTTATTATTTAGTTTAATTGTTATTTATTATTATAGGTTTATTTTAATTATCTATTTTGGTTTATTTAGGTTTCCTCATTTAATTAGGATAGTAGTATTTTCTTATTTAATTAGGATAATAGTATTTCCTTTATCGATTAGGTTTAGGGATTAGGTTTATTATAAATAGGAGTCATTAGGTCATTGTAAGGTATCTTATTCTCTAAACAATTTGGCATTCCGTTTGGAATTGGGAAGATGGCAAGCCTCTGGAAAACTTATGGTCAATTCAATTTCATTCTTTTCATCTCAATTTAGCGTTCTTGTTATTTTTCGATCATGGATCTTAACAAATTGGTATCAGAGCACATTTCGTCTTGGGAAAAGCAAAGAAAGTGTGATGGATAAGGAAGAGGAGTGGAAGGAGACTCAAAGGAGGATGAGGAGACTTTCCGTCTGGATTGAAGAATGGTCGATCAGTAATTTCAAAATCTTACCCAGCTGGAATTGGAAGGATGAGTCGGAAAAAGAAGGGGTGTGTTATGAGCAAAAGAGAACATAGGAAGTGACCAGAGAAAAAAGCCTAAGCCAAATGAGAGTGATGATAAAGTTGATCAGTTTACGAGGCATGAGCTGTTCGAAGAAGCAGTGATTAACGAGGAAAAATGTCAACAAGTTAAGGAAATACTACTATCTTAATTAAATGAGGAAACCTAAATAAACCAAAATAGATAATTAAAATAAACATATAATAATAAATAACATTGAACTAATTAATAACAATTACTAATTTAATTATTATTCTTCTTCCTTGAATAGACTTGCAAAGCCCGGTGCGTATCAGATGTTTTCAATGGAAAACATAATTTGAAACATTCTTTTCTTAATTTTTAAGTATAAATTAACCAGAGAAAACTATATAACATAGAAGAAAAATATCAACACAATTATCATCGTTGATGACAAGAAGTTTGTTATGGTGGAGGAAAGTTATCCTACACTGATACCTAATGTAGCACGAAACGTTCATGAGGCACATGATCGTTGGCATAACGCCAATGATAAGGCTAGTTTTTATATTATCGCATGTGCCCCTGATATTTTGGCTAAGAAACTAGAGAGCATACCAACTACTTTCTAGATGATGAAAGTCCTACATGAGATATTTTAGATTTTTGAACTAGATAGAGGAGAGCCTACCTAAAAGTAAGAGGTACCTTTGCTAAGCAAAACAGAAACTGTCAGCATTGATACCAGTCTAGATCAATAAGAACGAGAACGTCTTGTCATGTTCCTGCGAAGAAATATGGATGTATTTTCTTGGTCCGCCGATGACATGTTGGGGGTAGATCCAAGAGTTATAGTCCACAAGCTCGATGTCGATCAAGACTATAAGCACTGAAACAGAAGTACAGAGGATTCAATCATGAAAAAAAAGAAGTCATCGCCAAGCAAGTAGACGAGTTGTTGAAGACTAAGTTTATTTAGGAGGTACATTACCTTGAATGAGTGTCTAACATTGTTTTTGTGAAGAAGCCCAATGAGAAGTGAAGAGCATGCATTGACTTCGTTGACCTCAACATGGTCTGTTCAAAAGAAAGCTTCCCGCTACCTTGTATAGACCAATTAGTGGATGCGACAGCGAGATACGAGCTACTAACTTTCCTTGACGCCTACTCAGGATACAACCAGATTAGAATGCATCCATATGTCATGCTTTTCAGCTTGAAGAATGCAGGCTCTACCTACTAAAGGTTGGTTAAGAAGATGTTTGCCCATTTGATTGGTAAGAGTATGGAGATCTATGTGGATGATATGCTTGTCAAAAGAAAGGGGTGGAAGGGCACATATTACCTAGTGAAGGCCTTCCACACTTTAGGACAATACAAGATAAAGCTGAACCCTAGTAAGTGTGCATTAGAGGTTTGCTGGGGTAAATTCATGGATTTCCTTATGCACCAAAGAGGGATTGAAGCCAATCCATAAAAGATACAAGTTGTAATGGAGATGGAGCCTTCTCAAATATTAAAGCAGCTACTAAGTTTAAAAGGGAAGGTCGTAGCCCTAATCTGGTTCTTAAGACAGGTTAAATGCCTCCAATCTTTCGAAATTTTAAAGAACAAGGGAAAGTTCAAATGGACCACAGAACGCAAGGAAGCTCTAAATGAGCTAAAGACATATTTAGGGGTTGCACCGTTTCTTTCCAAGCCCATACTAGAGAAGGACCTATTTCTCTGCTACTTAGCCACATCAGAGAAAGTCGTAAGCTCTGTCCTAGTCAAAGAAAACGAGAGATGTCAGCACCAAGTATATAACACCAGTCAAGGCATGGTGGATGTGAAAACCGGTAATCAAGAAGTGAATAACTAGCATTGACATTAGTAACTTCAGGTAGAAGGTAGCGCCCTTACTTCCAAGCACACAAGATAATGGTGCTAACCAACTTTCCTCTAAGCCATGTCCTTTAGTGCTAAGAGAATATGACATACATTACCAAGCCAAACCCTTCATTAAAAGGACAGGCAATAGCCGACTTCATCATTAAACTCACTCTACCTATGGAGAAGGAAGAAGAAGAAGTCTTTATCGTAGAAGGTCTCGTAGCTAACATTATTCTAAAATTCCAAGTTACAGCTTGAAGTAAAAAAAAATATTGAACAAGCAGTAACGTACTTAGCAAAAAAGTGTTCTACTTCATAAAAAATGAAAAAGAAGACATAAAAAAGAAATAACTTATCAAGTACTCCCGAAATTGCGCCTACTCGAACTTGGCATACTAGGTCTGGCTTGGGCGGGGCCGGGCTTAGTTGAGGAAGCCTGAACTGAAAGATCACTTGAAGAAACACCCTAGAGGATACAAGAATCGTAGTAGGCAACATGCACCAAATTGTTGGGAAGCCAAAACCCAAAAGTTGGAAGAGAAGGGACGACTACCCTCTCAGCCGTTGCAGCACAAAGCGACTTGAAGACAGCACATAGATGACTTCTTCTTGAATGCGGTCTAGAGCCCAATTTTTAGCTGTCATGCCTGCATTATTCTCGAAAATCACAAAGGCCTGAGAATCTTTCACCAAGTTAGCCAAGTAAGAAGGATTCTTTAACTTCCCTTTAGTAGCAGCTAATCCTTAGAGAATCCAAGAAGGGTGGACAAGTTTTTCTTGCAAGCACAAGCAAATACATTTTTTGTCACCTTAGCAAAAGTTCGAACATCAGCCAAGGCACCTTCAACAACACAGTAAGCTTCACGAGCCTGAACTAACTCCCACTTCAGCTAATTAGAGCTAGAAGACCAAGAGGAGTGTGTATGGCGTAAGTCCTCTAATGAGTGTCCGAAAGATGAAGCAAAGTGTACAAAGGCCTGTAAAAAAAGATAAAAGTCAATTTAAATACTTAGCCAAAAATAGAAAAGGAAAGTTCAACAAGTATACCTCATGCATCAAATAGGTTCCTTTCTTAAAAATTTGAGAGGCCTCTCTAGTTAGAAATGTTATTGGAGAAGATACAACCTCAGACCATAGGCCAGAAACGTAACTCATCTTCTCAACAATGTCTGAAGCATGACTATAAGATCGTGATAGAGGGTAGGAGTTAAAATAAAGTCGAGGACAAAATAAAGGTGTTCGAGGAGCGCGGGGACTAAGGTCGATCGAAGATAGGGCGTCATTAGAGGCAGTACCTATGCCATCATAGTTTAAGTCTGCCCCAATGACAAAGTTGTCTAGAAGAGCTGTAAATTGGAGGTTACCCTCCTCATAACTAGGAGGATGACCCTCCGAGGTAAGGTCCACCATCTCAGTGGTGGGAGGCCTAAAAGGAAGACTTAATGGATAACAAGCTAATTCGTGAGGCATGGCCGACTCTAGGAGAAGGTTGTAATCAACCAACGACTCAGTTGTCAACTACTGAGCACTTTCAATGATTGCAATAGGGAAGGTCATAACGAGATCGTAAAACTTAAGCACCCTAGAGTGAAAGGTCAACTTCCCGTGCATTGAGAAACAAAATAAAGAATAAGTGAAACGTATCTGTAAACATAAAAAGCGATATAAATAGAGGCGTACCGTATATTCTAAAGAAAGTAGGAACAACCATCGAAGCATTTGCACATAGGGCTGTCCAAGAACCACCGACAAAGAACAACTAGAGAAAGTCTACACCATGGTGTAAGGTACCATCCCACAGCAACATCAGGGTGTTTGCAAAACTAACAAAGGGAAAGAAGATCCTGAGCACAAAAAGAGCCTTTTGAAGCTGGTGTACCTCGAAAGATTATGAACTACAAAAAACACGCTCCAAGTGTTGCGAGCTACCTACACTGGAGCTAGCCCAGCAATGCATAGAAATTTCTGAAGGGAGGGAATAAGGGCAACCCAACTCCCCTCTTAAACATGGTTGCAGAAAATGCCAATTCTTCCTGAGTCGTTAAAAGCCTAAGGAACACACTAGGTGGAATGCAATTCTTCGTCCTAAGTTTATCTTAGTCACCTTGGGTCAAGATCGAAGCAGCAGGCTCAAAGCTCGATCTAACCGCTAATGCCCTACGCCTAGTGCTCTTTTGAGAAGATGAGGCGAAAGTAGGACGTGCTTCGTTCTTGTAATTGCGAGAAAATGCCTTGAGCAAAAATTCAAGAACACAACTAAAAGGAGCCAAAATTCTCAAAAAAATAACTCAAGATGGTGATTCTCTAAATAGAAAGTCCACTTAGCCAAAATTTCAAAAAGTGTTCAAGAATGGCGAGTCTCTAAAGGAGCGGCTACATAGTCAAAATTTTGAAAATAATGCCTAAAGATGGTGATACTCCCAAGGAGAACCTACTAGGCCAAAAATTTTAAAAAGTGCTAAAAAGTGGCAAGACTCTAAAAAGATAACCTACTCAGTACAAAAAAAGTAAAAATAGAGGGACTTACTTAGTACAAAAAAGTAAAATTAGAGGCTTGCTTTGAGAAAAATTGATAAAGTACTTATAAATGTGGAAAAAATCAAAGAGAGAGCCTACTTAGTACAAGGAACGAAACTAGAGGCCTACTTTGTGAAAATTCGAAAAAGTCCCTAGAAAAGGGGAAAAAAAAAAAAAAAAGCCTAACTTGGTGCAAGAATTCAACAAATTGCAAAAATTCAAAACGAATCTCTTTTGAGTACCCAAAATTTCGAAAATACATGCATAAAGGGTACCTAAGATTCCATAAAAGTGTGTAATTCAAGACCAAAAATTCAAGGAGGTATATGTGTATGAGCATAAAATCAAAAGGCCGATTTCCAAGGAATGCTCTTTAAGAATTCGATGTTCAAAACAAGTCTCCCCCATGACCCAAAAAATTGTGAATGACAAAGAGTGGGGGAGAATTTTAAGTTTAATGGATTTCTGACATAGGCATTGGAGGTCTTGTGGCTCACAACACACCAATGTGCCTTATTTCATTTTGTTTGCAGGCATCTCGTTCTCGGTATAATAAATCTTTACTATTGATTCTCCTGAGAGTTTGGACTTGTTACCTCGACCCCGGAGGGTCGGAAATAGACTTAGCCGACCCCTGGGGGTTGTGGCCTCCATTTAGGCGACCCCTGGGGGGTCGCCAATGGTGCTGGCCGACCCCCGGGGGGTCGGCTTTTGGTCCTTTTGTCCTTTGTTCGGGTCCCGGCCTCTTC
>JBBMEG010059503.1:0-14989 GCA_037832605.1 Cyclanthera cordifolia
GAGTCGGGACGCTTTCCCGTTTGTTTGTGCATGTTATTCTTAGACTTTTGATTAACGCTTGTCTTGTTCTATATGCTACATGCACCCCGTGCGGGGTTTCTTACTGAGTTTTCACAGACTCACCCCTTCGTTTTTTGTTGGCTATGGATTCAAAACCATAGTTGCAGGTACGCACAAGGATGGATGATCGACAGTTGAGGATGGACCAAAAAGGGGGACATGTTTTCGTTGCATCTAATTTTAATAGATTTTTTGTAGTCTTAATACATCTTTTCCTGCACGAACTATTGTAATAACTTAGTTTGAACTGTTTTTTAAAACTGAGATCTCGAGTCCTTCTTAATTGTTGACTGCCTGGATAGGAAAACTGTTTTGTTTGGAACTTGCAGGGTCGTTTTAAATGCATTTTGAAATGTCCAGGTTCTGTTTTACTGGTTTTGCAGGTATGGGTTTCCCATATTTTAGAGGAAACACTGCCGAAATTTTTATTAAAATTTTCATGCATGGGTAACTTCCGTGCTATAACCTAACTGTTATGGACCGGGTCTTTACAGATAAATTTAATGTTGATAAATTCATTATATAATTAAAAAAATGCAAAGATTATTAAATCAATAATTTTCATAAATTAAAGTTAAAAAATAAATGCATTTAAAAAATTGGATAGTAATTGGCATAAATTTCACATCAATTGGTTTTATCTCCTAATTAGTAGAAGCTTTAGTTTTATTTATGTAGAAAAATATCAAATAACTTCAACTTTTATTACAAATTTATAGACACATAAATAATATCAAGTTTTTTTTTTTTTTTTTTTTGACATAAACTATGTTCAAGTTTAAAGTATTAAAGTATGTCAAATGTAATTTTGAAGTAGCTTATTGTTGATCGTCACAAATAGAAATTCAAGTTTACTTTCTTTTCTTTTTTTTTTTTGACATAAACTAAATACAAGTTTAAAATAAATTGATTTACTTGATTTTCATGGGATTTAAACTACGTGAATATTTGTCCTAAGTTGAAGATTTACTTATTCTACATTATGGATCCGGATCAAGTAGTATCAATGTTGACGATACTCTACATGTCGCAAAATAAGTTCGTTTTATTCGCAAACTTAATCCTGAGTTGCAATCCTAGGAAGAAAAACTATAGCTCTCCATTTAGACACCATTTTCGACAAATGACCATTTTCCAACTTATAAGAGAAAGTGACCAAGCTTATCATGAGACAACGAGAATGAACCGTCAATGTTTTCGAACCCTATGCGACATGGATATTATGCACGGTGGTCTTAGAGGTACTAAATGCATACACGTTAACATATGTGCACATGATGTTAACAATTGCGTCATTCGACGAATTTTCACTAGATCAAGAGAGACAGTGTCACGACACTTTCATAACGTTCTAGCTGCTGTAATCTGTTGTCACACAATTTTGATTAAAATCCTTAAACTTATTCAATCAACATGCACCGACTACAGGTGGAAATGATTAGAGGTATTGTCACCTAAACCTAATTGTTACCACATTCCTTGAATAGTCATCGACCATTCTCATTGACTATTCTATAAAAACATACAGAATTGTCTAGGTGCTTTAGACAGTACTCACATAGAGATACACGTCCCAGCGGAATATCGTGCATCTTTTAGAAATATGAAGGGTTTGATCACAATGAACGTTTTAGCTGTTTGCGCTCCAAGTGGGGAGTTCATATACGTTCTCGCTGGATGGAACGGGTCGGCAGCTGACTCGAGAGTTTTGAGGAATGCTTTTTCAAAGACCAATTGATTCCACATCCCACACGCTAAATAATGCTTTAAGACATTCAATAGTCTTACTAATTGTGAATATAATTTAATGAAACATGTAATTGACCAGAATATTACTACCTTTGTGATGCGGGTTATCCAAATGCAAAAGGATTTTTAGCACTTTATAGAGGCGAGCGATATCATCTTTCAGACTAGAGGGGAACAAATTTGCCTCGTAACCCGAGAGAATTTTTTAATAAAGCACACTCATCAGCAAGATATATATAATAGAAAGAGTTTTCTGTGCTCTAAAAAATCCTTGGGTCATCCTACGAAACAAGTCGTTTTATCCTGCTAACGTACAAGTGAGAATAATAACAACATGTTGTCTATTGCATAATTTGATCTGTCGGAAGATGGGCTCGACAATAGGTCTTGAGATATTAGGAGATGATGATGCTTCTATTACTCAAGCTAAAATGAACGAACATCTAAACATTGATTTCATGGAGACATCCCCATAACGGACCCACTTTCGAGATTCACTAGCTGAACAAACCTATAACCAAGCTTATAGGTCATAGACTTCATTATTATGTAGCGTGTTTTACTTCTTCATGAACCTTTTTGATAATGTACCCTTATGTATTAGTAGTGATTGTTAATATTATTCACATAATATAATATATTCTTACTTGTAGAGTAATGTCGGGACCATAAAAAATGGGCGTTGTAATTGGACTGCATTAGAAGAAAGCACTCTTGTGCAATGTTTAATGCATCTAGTTTAGATTGGTGGATGAAAGTCTCACTATGGTACTTTTAGGAGTAAGTACCATAACGAACTATTGCATCTAATGCATTCTAAAATACCTGGGTGCCAGATCACTTCAACCAGGGTTATCGATTATAGAGTCAAGACACTGAAATGTCAATACCAAGTTGTTGCAGAGATGCTTAGTAGTAATGGATGCACCGAATATGGTTGGAATGATAATTTAAAGTGCGTAAAAGTTGAATGGTCTATTTTTATTATTATTTGAATTTTTGTCTTCACAGACACATTCAAATGCAAAGGGTATTAACAATAAACTAATTGCTTATTACGATGATCTAGCATACATTTTTAGGAAGGAAAAGGCAAGTGCAACCTTCAACTCAGGGTGCACCAGATATTGTTGAAGAAGATTCTATCGCCCTTGATGAAGAGGGAAGGGTGTTCCCAATCCTACTATAGACCTGACATTAGATAAGGAATATCCAAACACTCCAATTAGTAGAAATGTGATGTCGTCGTCCTCTTCTCTTGAAGAGAAAAGAAGGAGGGTATCGAAGAAGCAAGAGATTATTGATACACTACGTGTAGGAATGAAAATGCAATACAATTGTTTAAGATTTCTAAATGGCTTAAAATAAAATTGAAGACCACGAAAAATATGAAATGCGGTCTCAGGTTGCAACAGTTCTTTTCTTTTCCAAGACATCGAAAAAGCCGATGATCCTAGTTATCTTCTCCACAACGTCTTCTTTTTTGTTTAGGCATATGTTGCATATTTTGTTCCTATCTTTTTATCTATCTAGACTTATTTTCTTACTAACGTATGATTTTATTTCATGAACCTTGTTTTTTAAATATCTTAATTTTTTTCATTTATAATTGGTATTTATATTCTAATGAATTTTATTTTATTGTTAAATAATGGTTAATCTAATTCATTACCTTTTAATTTCATACCAAAAAAACTCAAATTAACCTAACATTCCTAACCAACACAATTTAACCTAACTCTGTTTATCTTAATCACTGCCACAAATACTTAGTTTAACTAAATTCTATTTAAGTTAACATCTGCCCCAAACACAACTTAACTTAAAACTCAGATTTCGTTTAACTTAATTAACTCTGCTTCCCCCATCAAAATTGTACGTTCTTAGTTTTTATTTATTTATTTGGTAATCGTCAAAGCTGATCAATCCAAGATTTTTGTTTTCCAACAAAACTGGGGTCCGCCGCAGTACGCCAAAGTCGGCGAAGCTCGACTCTTCATTTTAAAATTTGCACATTAAAGTTTGTTTACCATGCCGTCAAAAGCTCACCAGATTTACAACAACAAAAAATAAAAATAAAAATAAATTGTGCCGGAAGGAAGACAACCCATTAGGGTTTTCTTTTGTATCACTTGCTTTGAAATTTTACTTTTTCTTTTATATAAATTAAACAAAGTTGAACCACCATTTTTTTATTATTATTTTTTTTAATTTTTAACGGCCACAAATAGAGTTGGACTCGTGTATTATTTATTTGATAGAAAACCACATAGATTGTTTTTTTACATCTTTTCGTTTATTTTTTAATTATTTTATAAAAAAATAATTAATTTGAAGATTTTTTTAAGAACTCTTTTGTGTTTAACATAAAGTTTATTTTAGACAATTTTTTTTTAATATACGGTCTTCTTTTTTTTAACTATTTTCAACTTTTTTTTTTCCCTATTATTTAATTAACATGACAATCAAACATTTTTTTTCAAAAAAAAAATGATTTTTTTTCAAAAACAACATTTTTTTGTCATATACAATCCGAGGTTGCTAGTGTGCTCCTTCGTAGCTTTGGGTTGTGACCTATTGGTATTCCCTTTAATTGCAAAGGTAGTGCATTGACTCATACATCACACATTATTGGAGACTGGTTGGTTTGCTCCTTTACAGCAATGCCCCTACTTTACAAATGAGGTAGCGCATTAGCTTTGGGATGTGACCTGCTAGTATTCCCTTTAGTTGCGAGTGTAGTGCATTGACTCATACATCACACACATTCGAGACTTGTTGGTATGCTCTTTTGCAGCGACGCTCCTACTTTACAAATGAGGTAGCGCATTAGCTTTAGGATGTGACTTGTTTGTACTCCACTTAGTTTTGAAGGTAGTGCATTGACTCATACATCACACATCATTATCATTGAAGACATGTTGGTATGCTCCTTTACAGCGATGGGCCTACTTTACAAATGAGATAGCGCATCAGCTTAGGATTTGACCTGTTGGTATTCCTCTTCGTTGCGAAGGTATTGTATTGACCCATACATCACACATCATTGGAGACTTGTTGGTGTGCTCTTTCGCAGTAAGGCTCGTACTTTACACCTGAGGTAGCGCATCAGCTTTGGGATGTGACTTGTTGGTGTTCTCCTTCGTTGCGAAGGCAGTACATAGACTCATACATCACAGATCATTTAAGACATGTTGGTGTGCTTCTTTGCAACGATTCTCCTACTTTACCGATAATGTAGCTCATCAACTTTGGGATGTGAACAGTTGGTATTCCCCTTTGTTGCGAAGGTAGTACATTGACTCAAACATCACACATCATTGTAGACTTGTTGGTGTTCTGCTTCGCAGCGATGCCCCTACTTTACAGATGAGGTAACGCGTCATCTTTTCGATGTGACCTGTTGGATTTCCCCTTAGTCGTGAAGGTAGAGAATTGACTCATCTAATATGAAAGATAGAGGAGCAATGAATTAAGATCCATCGAAATATGAGAGATGGAGACGCAACATCAAAGCTTGAAAATATAAAGCACCAACATTATAACTTGAAGATAAAGCGGCATCATTATGGCCTAAAGAAATAGCGTCAACATTATAACTAGATGACTAAGCGACATCGTCAAAATTTAAAGATAGAGTAGTCGTTAAAATTTGGAGACAACAAATTTGAAGACATAGCGACAACATCCGAATTTGAAGAAGCAGCGTTTACAGAACTTGAAGAAGAAGCAGCACTTAGAACTTGGAGATGAAGTAGCATCATTGAAACTTTCAGGCGAAGCAGCAGTGCCAAAACTTGGAGATGAAGCAAGAGTGTCAGAAGTTGGAGACGAAAGTTGGGTCAGAATTTGGAGATGAAAGCTACGTCAGAACTTGGAGACGAAGCAAAAACATCAGAACTTAAAGATAAAGCAACACATCAGAACTTCAAGATGAAACAACAACATCAAAACTTGGATATCAAATAATACCGTCAATACTTAAAAACAAAGCTATAACATCAGAACTAGAAGACAAAATAATTGCATCAAAACTTCAAGACGTAGTGAAAAACTTGAAGAGGATGCACGGTCAGAACTTAAAGTCAAACACATCATCAGAACTTAAAGACTAAGTACCATATAAGAACTTGAAGACAAAAGAACTACGTCAGAACTTGAAGATGAAAAACCATTGTCAAACTTGTAGATGAAGGTACACGGTGAGAACTTGAAGATGAATCAACATCGTCAGAACTTGAAGATGAAGAAGCATTGTAAAACTTGATGATGAAGTTGCACGATCAGAACTTAAAGATGAGTAACAACGTCAAAACTTGAAGACGAGTAACAACGTGAGAATATGAAGATGAAGCAACCATATTAAAAATTAAAGACAAAACAATTGCATCAGAAATTGAAGACGAAGAAACATTGTCAAGCTTGAAGATGAAGCTGCACAGTCAAAACTTGAAGATAAAATAACCACATCAAAACTTGAAGATGAAGAAGCATTGTAAAACTTGAAGATAAAGTTGCATGGTCAGAATTGGAAGACGAAGCAGCAAGATCAAAACATGAAGATGAAGCAAGAACATCAGAACTTAAAGACGAAGCAGTATCATCAGAACTTGAAGATGAAAAAGTGTGAGTATAAACTTCAAGCTGCTAAAAGGATTTAATCAAGAATATGATGAAAACGTATAGATGCAACTACTCCTTGGCGTACGAGTATAAACTGCATGTTACTCCTTGGCGTGTGAGTATAAACTTCAAGCTGCTCTTGGACCGCATGAGTAAAAAAGGTGAACGACCAAAAAAAAAACAAATTATGTAAATGAACTACGTTATAACTTGATCCCTTTTACCAATTAAAGATTACGTAGGCAACTTAAATGAAAGATTATGTTTTGTCTATTTTTCGAAAAAAAAAATGTTTACATCACGTGAAGCAAGCCATTTATAGGAGGTGTATACATTATCAATTGCTCATGCATAGTTTAAGATTCATTCTTCATACGAGTCTAAAGTTCAAGTTTCATTCTCAAAATTCAAAGTAGTGTCTTTGTCCTCTCCAATTTAGAGGCTATCATTGCTTTATACAAATTTGATCAGATCTTCGTCACTTTCTCCAAGTTTGAGGTGAATGCTGCTCTGCCTAAGTTCGAGGACGTCACCGCTTGTCTTCAAGTTCTGACGATACTGCTTTGTCTTAAAGATCTCATACATAGCGATTAGATAATTTTTCATTATTTTTGTAGGAGTAGTTCATTTTCAGTAATTTAATTTCATTAGAAATAGTAAAAGTGGGTATTCCTTGGAAGATAACCTAGTTTATTGCATTAATTGAACAAATATTCTTTTATGGAGACTGGATTTCTATTACTATTAAAAGAATGATTTGGAGTCTTGTTCAGTAATAAACAAAAAAGACTGAATACAACTAAATTGTTTTAGTTATACTACTTTTAAAAATAACAAATAGTAGTACAAGCAAACGACAAATAATTTCTCCCGAATCCAACACATATCTTTGGCATATAAGGTTACACCATATAAATTTCAATAGGATTAAAAAGTGACTAAAAAGTGGTTCTCTAACTTGGTTGGAGATGGACACTTTACCTGCATATGAATCTTCCAAAGAAGGCAAGATGACCAAAAAACTTTACGGCGAAGGGAGCTAGAGCCAAACAACCCTTAGAACTTGTACATTCACACCTGTGCGGTTTGATGAATGTTAAAAGTCGGGAGGGTATTGTTAGAAATTGTAGGGGTAGTACCATGAAATTAACATTTACATGCATTTACCTTAGGTGATTGGTTATCTTGATTAATCATATTAATCTACATACATTTACCTTTGATGATTGACATGTTTTAAATTAAAGTCTACTCACATTCAATGATGAGTATATGCTAAATAAATGATGCAGTGAAATACTTACAATAAATAGTAAAGATTTCCTAATGATGATAATGAATAGGGCCGGATTAGGGAGTTTGTTTTATTAATGTATATACAGAGAATTTGACTCGTTAACAACAGGCTTGTTCCACTAAAGGCTTGTGCCGAACTCTCTCGCACTATAACATCAGTTATGTTCATGGTTATAATCGGTCATCTACTAAATGTTCATTCTCGAGTTTTTTGTAATTACACCTTTCTCCTTAAACTACACTAATTCCTCTATTGAACAAATTGTTCATGGTCCAACCATAAACAAGTGTCCTTGCATGAAACTGAGAAGCGAGTACCCATTATTCAAAGCCTCGAAATTAGTTATTAAGAGAATAATTCCTCTACTTTCTCAAAACTAGTGGAGGGAATTCTCTCTTGCGACATTGCATTCAAAGCCAGTCACTACTGCAATCTCTAACGTGGAAGGCACATTGACCAAATATTGTTTTGCTTGTCTCATTCATGTACGTCAAAGAATGCTTTATAAAGCAGAAGATCACAACTCAGTCAAGATTGAGATCATACTAGCAAATGGTCATCCTTGTGAACTATTTGATCTACCTGTATAACAGAATTACTAGGCAAATTCAATATTTCTTGTCGTTCTAATGTAAAAACACTTTTTGCATAGACACCCCCACTAACATGTCTCTAAATGACAATCAAGATCAGGTTGTTTGCAACCATTGCAAAGCGGGTTGTAAAAATAATGTAACAAGAACTAAGGCATCAAACTTTAGTCCACCTTATTGAAAATTGTAGGATAGGAGCATGCAATTAACATAGTTAAAGTCTACTCACATTGATTAGTTCTAGCGGTCTTTATGCTGAGTATGATCGATTAATTCTCTGGAGTCTTCTTGATTGATCTTCTTTAATCTTTAAGGCTATGATATCTTTGCTACACTCAATGTTTGGTGGAAAACATTTTAAGAAGGAATGCTGGAACTTTTACTTAAGAGGAAAAAGAAAACTCAGTTTTCATAAAAGTTTCTCTGTTTGAGAATTGAGTAACTCTAAACTAAGTGACATGAGAATGAAGGCTTACAAAGCCTCTTATTTACAATAAAAGGATTGAATATTAAATTAGGAAAATATAATATCTTTCAATATCCAATAGTAAAAAATATTGGGATAAAATCCAAAATTTTCCTCTTCCCATTTAAATAATAAATTCAAAAATTTCATCTCCTCCCGCAAGGATGAATTTTCCTTCCCCAATTTTAGAAGAAGGTTTTCGAATTTGGCAAATATATCTCATATATTGTTTTATTTATTTTTAATTGATATTTATCCAATAAATATCAATTTTATAATATATCAAATATATTATAAATAAATCAATCATTTTATTTAATATATTCAATATATTAATTATATTTCTTAATAATTATCTAATAATTATTAATCCAATTAGCATGTTCAACATATTAATTACTATTCTCAATTTAATAATTATCAAGTATTTATTTAACCAATTAATATGTCCAACATATCAATTATAATTCTCAAATTAATAATTATCAAATCATTATTAAATTAATATGTCCAACATATTAATAATTGAGTTCTCTCAATAAATAATTATCTAATAATTATTTATAATTAATTTATCCAATAAACTATTTTTTCCTCGTTAATATATATTCAATAAATATTAAATTAATATATCTAATAGATTAAAGAAATAATTTTAATCATTAAACTTAAAAACTCGATTAATATATGTCCCACGTAACTAATCTGTGAATTTGAACTCTTCAAACTCACTATCTAATAAAATAGTGTACGGACAAGTATGAGCTAGCTAGGGAATCGGTGGGCCTCTATGTGAAAGCTATAATGACCCGAGACCCAATCCTTCCTCGTTAACATTAGGCTTTTTTGACTAAAAGCAAGTGCTGACTCTTCACACTATAGAACAAGTTATGTCCATGGATATAATCAGTTATCTTCCATGTGATCCTTCACGAGCTTATTCATTATTCATAGATGGGTTGAAATGTTCGTTTTATCCCTATGATTACATCTTTCTTTTTAACTGCCACTAATTTCTCTAACGAACAAGTGTTTATAGTACAATTATAAACCAGTGTCCTCTCGGGCTAGTGAGAGGCGGGATCCTTTTGTTCAAGCCCAAAAATTAGTTCTAAAGGGAATAACTCTACATCATTCTCAATATCTGGAAAGGCGTATTTTCTTCTTGTGACATCGTGTTCCCAGCTATTCACTATGACAATCCCCACCGTGGGAGGCTATTGATCAATCGTTGTTTGACTGGTTTCATCCATGTACATAAAATGAAGCTTTCATAGAGTAGGAGTTCACAACCCACTAAGGATTCAGATCAAATCGACATGCGATCACCCTTACTGAAGTAGTTGATATGAGTCTAAAAAAAAATTTAGCTCGATTATAAAACTTTGGGTCCTATCTTATACATAAACTTCTTTCTGCATAAGTAGCATTACTCACATGTCTCCACATGAACAACCAGGATCAAGTCGTTCTCAACTCTTGCAAAGTGGGTCGTACCAACAGTGTTACAATGACTTAAGCACCCTTTCCTTAATTCATATATATTAGACGCTTTAGGCATTAACTTGGAACTAGATCTACTTGTATGTCCCATATACTTATCCATGTTAAGAATCGTGCACCGCGAATAATTAAAAAATGTTAATAATTAAGCTTATTAATTAATTTAGAGTAATTCAATTAATCTACATGCATGACTCCTAGGTAATTGACATGTTAAAAAATAAAAGACTCACATTTGTTGATGTCTATGATCAGTTGTGGTGGGTCTAATAGTTATCCGATATTTACTAAACATAATATGTCCAACATAATATTAATAATTCTCTAACTTAATAATTATCTAATAATTAAATGAAAAGTTGTGCTAAAAAGTTGTGCTAAAAAACCATATTAAAAGTTGAGTTCTCTCAATAATTTCCAATAATTATTTTTATAGCGATCCATATTTTAATATTAATTAATTAGTCATTTTATTCCAAGAGTTTAGCTCGTTTTAAAATTCTAAGCATTTTTAGATATTACACATCTTTTTGGTAATTATGGATCAATGGGTTAGTTTTTTAATTTAAATGAGAATTAAATTGCAATTATTTACGGTTTTGAGTCATTCTTGTATTATTAACTCAAGCAAGGTTATTTTACAAATTTTATAGAGTTTTTTACAAATTTATTAACTCGAGCACCCAACCCTAGATCCAAACATGCAGACCCGCTAATGTGATCCCATATCCGACAGGAGAATCACAGACCCGAAGTATAACGCTCCAAACTTGTTGCACTTACACGAACCCAACCTGTTACTCGCTTACCCTTTGCGCGACCTGACTCGGGCTGGCATGTCCATTCTACCCAACATATTCTTTGTCCATTCTACCCGAGTCGATGTCGTATTTGGTGATATCCAGACTTTAATTATGAACATATATTCTTTGCCAAGACTTTTCAAAGAATTTGAGATGTTAGTAAATCTAGTAAACATATTCATAATAGATTCATTCGCATTCATCTTAAATAACTCATAATTATGAACTAGTATGCTTATGTTCGTTTCTTTTACTTTATTGTTCCTTCCTAAGTTAGAAGAGAACTATGATGCTAATGATTTGAAAAAGCTTGCTTTTAATGCTGGAACTATGAATTATTTATAATGAGTTTTAAGTGGCGATGAGATTAATAGAGTGTCTATGTGATCTTTGGTAAAAGAAATATGGAACATTCTTGAAGTGACTTATGAAGGAACAATCCAGTAAAAGAAACAAAAATAAGCATACTAGTTCATAATTATGAGTTATTTAAAATGAATGAGAATGATTCTATTACAAATATGTTTACTAAATTTACTAACATCTCAAATTCTTTGAAACGTTTCGGCAAAGAATATACAAAATATTCGAGAATGTCAGGAAAATTCTTAGGTGTCTACCTAATAATTGAGAATAAAAGGTGACAGCTATTCAAGAAGTAAAAGATCTTACCAAACTTTCTTTGGAGGAACTCATTGGCTCATTCATGGCACATAAGATTACCATGAACGAGTACATGATAGAGGATCAGTCCAAAAAAAAGAAGAACATTGCCTTAAAGATCATCACTTTAGAAGTTGACTTTGAAGATGAGAATGTTCTTGATAAAGATGATATTGCCTATTTTTCACGTAAGTATAAGAACTTCATTAAGAAGGAGAAACAATTCAATAAACATATATCCAACCATAGAGAATCAAAAAATGAAAATAGCAAAAAGGATGAGGTAATATGCTATGAATGTAAGAAACCAGGTCATATAATAACAGATTGTTCTCTATTAAAATCATCCAAGAAATTCAAGAAGAAAGCTATGAAGGCCACTTGGGATGATAGTGATAAAAGCGAAAGTGGAAGTGATGGAGAAGTAGCAAATTTTTGTTTTATGGCTCATAGTGACAATGGTGGTGAACAAGATGATGAGGTAACTCTAGAATCTCTTTGTTATGATGAATTGTTTGAAACTTTTGGAAATATGCAAAATGACTTAGAAAAATTTGGTTCCAAATATAATGTGCTTAGAAAGAAATATAATACTCTTATTAGTGAGAATAAATTTTACAAATGTGACTTGTTGAAAAGAACATTATATAAATAACTTTTAAAGGTTAGTTTTAAGTAATAAGAATATACTCTTATTGAAATGTGACTTGTTTTAAGTCACTTCATTTCATTTAATGCTATATAAGTTTGTGAATGATAAGAATCCACGTTTTCTAGATGGATAGTCTTCACAGGTTCATATTTCGCTATACTTCACCATTTTCTTTTAATTTTGTGTAGAACCACCCTCTCGAATGGCGGGAAGAAATCATTGTGAGTAACGAAACTTGACTTTTTTTTGTGGCCAATTCATATGTATTCTTATTAATTGTTTGTAGGAAAGATAGAGCTCGTTTAGGAGGTCTATCTAGTGGTATCAGAGTACGCAAGCTGGGAAGATCACAAAGCTTTACCAGGGGTGGAAGAGGTAGGAAGGAAATGTCAGGAGAACTGACATAGGAAAGTACGGAAAAATTATCGAGTAGCGGCCCACCAAGTAATCACACCAGGATGCAGGAGATGCGTAAGAACATGCAACTTATGTTCGCGGGGTGGAAAAGAACAGACTCACATGGGTAATCAACCAACAAGCAATCAAAAGTTTAGATAAAGGAACAACATGGGGGGAAGGGATGAAATAGAAGAGCTTCAAATTAGAAGGGTCTACCAGCTGAAAACGTTCAGAATCAGAGAGGCCTACAAAGGAAACAACATTATGGTAAGACAAAGACAAAAATGGTTGAAATGTTAGTCTTTGACGGAGACTAGTAAGAAGATTGGGTTTTTATAGGAGAAAAATTCTTCAACATTAATGATATCGGATCAGGAAAAGTTGACAATTACAGAGGTAAGCTTTTTCGATGAAGTGTTACACTGGCTACGATGGACGTAGGGAAAAGAGTCGTTCTAAAACAAGAAGGACCTACGCACAAAGATCCTCTAATGTTTCTAACCAACACAGGAAGGGTCACTATGCGCCCGAATTCTTGACAACATGCAGAAAGGTACCTTGGCAGAATTTCGTGCGCGATTTGAGGTGTTGTAAGCTCTATTATCGCATTTATAGGAGGGGGTCTAGAGGTTACCTTTCTTAACGGTCTAAAGGAACTTATCCAAGCAGAGGCTTTTTATTTGGAACAAATTGGCCTTAAGGTCATCATAAGAATAGCTCAGAAGATAAATGACAAGACTAAGGCAACAAAAAGGAAGAGAATGACTCTTGGTAAGCCCAAAACTAGTGGGCTCGATTGGGGAACATGGGGAGGAATAAACAGATCGTGGGCTCTAGAACCTTGAAATGACTCACCAAGCCCATAGAAGCCAACCAGATAAGAATTATCTTGCCGGTAGCTCAACCATCTGCCCAAAGCCAACTGACACTTCCAATGCGAAAAGACACCATGTTTACGAGACTAATAGACTATAAACTACAAACTAGGAGAGAGAAAGAAATATGCTACAAGTGTGATGAGAGATTCTTTGTTGGGCATAGATGTAAGGAGATGATACTCAAGGTTATGGTGGTTAATGACGAGTGTGTGACAGAAGAAGAGAACTCAGGAATGAACAAAGAATGAGAAGATACGGCGATAGAAGCTGAACTATCCTTAAACATGGTAGTACCATATGTTTCTCCAGGCACGATCAAGCTTAAGGGCCCAATGGAAAGAAGAGGTAATCATCGGTGGACTGCGGAGCAATGCATAACTTCATTTCTTCAAAGTTAGTAGAGCGTGCCATTTTGCCACTTTCAAATACCCAGGCTTGTGAAGTCATCCTTGGCACTAAATAGGCCATAAGGGGAAGAGTGGTGTGTAAAGCAGTAAAGGTGGAACTAGAACATATGACAATCACACAAGACTTCCTGCCATTAGAACTTGGAAGTAATGACATGATTTTGGGCATGCAATGGTCGAAGACCCTTGGTTTGACGAAGTGTAAAAACCCAAAGTTTCCAAGCATTAAAATGAAATTCTATCCTTAAAAATGAATTAAGGATTAAAATTTAAAAGGCATTGGTTTTATAACTATGAAATTATTCTAGCTATTTGATTAAAAGAGAGACTTATCAAAACATTCTTCGTAACTTAATTAGTTTTCCATATCCACTCCATCCAAACAACCATTTTTCACCTATCTAAATCACCTTTTTGACCTAAACATCAATTCTCTTCCCAATCTTGGAAAATAAGGTGTCTTCTTTCCTCCCCTTCTCCTTCCTTAGCATTTCCAAAAATGAACACTTTTTGGTCGAAATTTTTGTCGGGGAAGAGCGACAAGTGAGCCACCGATTGAGTTATCCTTGAAGACCATCTCCAGCGCGAGCCATCCCAAAGCCGTTCACGTTGAGCATCGCAATTCGTGGTCGTTTGAATGAGCCTCGCCAATAAGGCTGTTTGTTTGAGGATGAAGCCATTGTGCGAGGCGAAGCCTAGTGTCACCCTTGCTGTTCTCAATCGGGTCAGTTTCACTTAGTGCAAGTTTTGGTCCCGACCATTTCAAATCTAATATGTTGCTGTTTCTGTTCACATCCGCGTGTATCGGTTGTCACAGTCGCACTTCAGAGGCAGCGGAATGGCGACTGTGCGACACTTGCTCTAACCCGGCGAGCAAGTCAGCCGAACCAAAATGG
>JBBMEG010059524.1:0-14986 GCA_037832605.1 Cyclanthera cordifolia
ATTAAAATTTGATATGAAAAGGTGAGAGACATGTGATGATTATTATTTTAATGTGTTGAGATAAATAATAAGTCATATGATATTGTAGCTTTTGAAACAGATGATAATTAAGGAGTGGTTGCCCAAATATTAATTTTACATCACCATATAGAATAGGTTAGTTTTTACATTTTCAACAGGAAATTAAAAGGCTACTGCCTCCCAAATTTCTGTACATAGGAGGCTACCATCTTCTCCTCTATTATTTCCAACTAAATAATTATACCTAATTATATATTAAAACACTTTTTATTTCAATCAAAATCTGCCTTTCTTTATTAATATAAATTCAATCTATGTGATTTTAATTTAAAAAAAAAAAAAAAAACTAATGGTTAAATTTGTGGCATTTCAATTTTATTTGAATTTTATTTATTTATTTCTATTTTTTGCTAACGCTTACCAATTTTCTCTCATCCACATTGTTAGTGGCTAATATTTTAATTATTAGTGGGTTTTTTTTTCTCATTTATTACTTATTTTATTTTTGGCATGAAAATAGACAATCACTCTTATATAAATACTGAATTTATTCAATAAAACAAATTGATTTGAAATTCTCAATTTCTTCTGTGTTTTTTTTTTATGTTGCAGATCACCTTTGCAACAACACTAGTATCATAGCTTTAATGGTCTTACGGGACCAAAATTAATAAACATTTTCGATCCAAAAAACAAAACTTTTTTTTAATCAAAAAATCAGAATGGCATCTAGGAGCCAATCTTTAAACCTAGCTATCATTTTCACTGGTCAAAATTATCATATTTGGTCAATAAAAATGCAAGTTTTTTTGGAAGCTTATGAAGTAGTGAGCGAAGAAATACTAGGCCCAGTGAGCAAAAGGACAAGAAATCTTGAGCCAAGTCACTTATCTAAAATTTAGTTGAGACTCTGTTTTTTAAGAATTATGGCTTGCAATACTGCAAAAGAGGCTTAGGAAAAATTGAAGGAAGAATACAAAGGCAGTGATAGAACACGTCAAATGCAAGCGTTGAATTTGAAAAGAGAATTTGAATTGCTGAACATGAAGAAGGATGAAACAATTAGTAAGTATGCTGATCGAATCTCTTTAAAAGTTAATAAGATTGCTTAGTGAAGATTTTGCAGAGACAAAGATTGTAGAGAAAGTACTTGTAACTCTTCCAGAGAGATTTGAATATAAAATTTTTTTTTCTCTTAAATAGTCCAAGAACCTCAACAAAATTTGATTAGGTGAGCTAATGAGTGCTCTTCAAGCACAAAAGCAACAAAGGAACTTGAGATAAGAAAAATTCACCGAATGAGCTTTTTCTATACAAAAGCAAAATTCTGGTAAGGGACAATATCAGTCTAATCAGAAAAATAAAGGTAAACATGTTGGTAGAAAGAACAATGATTGTTCAAAGAGATCATTCCCTCTTTGCAAACTTTGCAAAAAAAAAAAAAAAAAAAACTCATCTAGAAAAATACTGTGGTGGAGGCCTGATGTGTCGCAATTGCAAGCAGATTGGTCATATATCTAAAGTTTGTAAATTCAAAACAAAGGCGTAGAATCTTCTCAAGCTAAATTGGCAGATGCAAATGATGGACAAGAAGAGTAACTTTTTGCAGTTTCTTGTTTCTCAACAAATAACTCCTCTGATGATTGTCTTATTGACAGTGGCTGCACTCATCACTTGTACCATGATGCAGAGATGTTCATAACTTATTGATGATACTTATAAATCTCGAGTAAAAGTGGAAAATGAAGAATTTTTAGCAGTCAAAACTATTCAGGTATTAACAAATTCAGGTATTAAAAATATTCCTGATGCTTTATTTACACTTGAAATTAGCAAAAATTTGTTGAGTGTTGGAAAGATGCTTGAAAATAATTATTCACTTCATTTTGAGGACCGCAAATGCATTATTTTTATCCCTCTAGAGTAGAATTATTATGTGTCAGCATGAGAAACCAAAGTGTTATTGTGAATTGGGAGAAATCATGTGAGCAAGCCAACATAATTGCTTCAGAATCAATTACAAATTTGTGGCATAGAAGACTTGACCATTTCAACCAATGAACAATTGTTGAAATGAACAATAAAAATCTTGTAGAAAATATGCCTAAATTTTCCTATGATACTCAAATTTGTGAAATCTGTTAGCAAGGGAAGCAATCCAAGCTACCATTTCAGATAAGTCAAGCATTGAGAGCAAATTAGAAACTTCAACTTATTCACACTGATGTGTGTGACCCAACGAACACCAAGCCTTTGAGTAGTAACCATTATTTTATCTTATTTATTGATGACTTTACTAGGATGTGTTTGACTTATTTTATTAAACTCAAAAGTGAAGTTTTGATGTTTTAAGCAATTTAAAGGTTTAGTAGAGAATCAATGTAATCTTACAATTAAAGCTTTAAGGTTAGATAATGGTGCAGAATATACTTCTCGTCAGTTCGCCGAAATTCTTAAAAGTGTAGGCATTGAGCATCAACTAACCCTACCATACACCCTACAAAAAAATGGGGCGTCAGAAAAAAAGAACATAACAGTAATGAAGATGACCATGTGTCTTTTAATTGAAAAAGAAATGTCAAACCAATTTTGGGCAGAAGCAATCAACAATTCTGTCTATTTATTGAATAGGCTGCCAACAAAAGCTTTGCAAGACAAAACTCTATACGAAGCTTGGTATGATCACAATCCAACTGTACACCATCTCATAATCGTTGGGTGCTTATGTTACTACAAAGTGCCTGAATCCAAAAGAAGCAAGCTAGACAATAAGGCTAAAAAAGACATTTTTATGGGTTATGGTACATCATGCAAGAGATATAGAGTTTTCTGTTTGAAAACATAAAATATAATTTTGAGTAGACATGTGAAGTTTGATGAGACTGCTGCTTGGCGTTGGAAAAATAAAAAAATTGTCCATCCAAATCTTAATCCAAAAGAGCAACCTCAACTTATGGCATATGATATGGTCACTAAAACAAAAGAGAGAATATATGACGGGTAATCCGAATTAAATTTGAAAACACGGATATAAGGTATCGTTCTCTTTTGGTGTCGGCCTGGACAATTGGTGCTGGTCGGACCGACAAAAATTGTGACCGACACCACAAATTTAATATCAGTTACTTTTGGCGTCGATCCGATCGACACCAATTATGCCGACACCAAAAAATTTAACCTTGCCCCAAAAGAGATAATTGGTGTCGATCCGACCGACACCAATCCCTACTATTTTCTCTTCTACGGTGCCTAAATTCCTTTCTTCTTCAGTCTCATTTCTTTTTCTCTTCTTTCTTCTTCCCTTTTTTTCCCTTAACCCACTACCTCATCTTTTTCTTCTTCTTCTTCTTCTTCCAAAAAACGCCCCCATCATCATCATCATCATCTTCTTCTTATTCTTCTTCTTCTTCTTCTTCTTCTTTTTCCCTCTCTTTTCCCTAACAAACCTTCATCTTCTTCATCTTCTTCCCTCTCTTTTTCCTTTACCCGCCACCGAGACCCCTATTTCCCAAACCCTTCTTCATCTCCAAACCCTCTCACAAATCACCATTTTTGAACTTCTTCATCTCAAAACCTCAAAAAACTCTTCTTATTTCTCATGTTCTTCCTCCTAAACCTACATTTTTGTTTTTCTTTCTCATTTTCATCTCAAGCCTTTGTTTTATTTATTTAAATCTAAAAAAAACCCACATTTCTCCATTTCTTTTATCTTCTCTCCTCAAGAACTTCTTCTTTTTTCTTTTTACAACTTGTTGAACGGATTTGGGGCTCTTCTCCCCCACCTCCTACAATTCAAAGGTAAGAATGAATTTTTTTAGGATTTTTTTTATGGGTTTGGTTATATGTTTTAAAAAGTTTTATTTATTTTATATGTTTTAAATAGTTTTATTTATTTTGTATGCTAAATTTCTATTATAATTAATGACTAATTTTTTGAATGTTAGCATGATATAGCTTTGATCATTTCTCTTTTATATCTTGGATCTGAACTATAAAATGTATACGTACGAAACATCTTTAAAAGTAGTGCCTTAAAATTTTGTGTTTAGATTTTTACCTTGTGTGTAGGTATAATTTTAGTTGGGATATGGATAAGTTGTGGATGCTTAAGGATTGAATGTCACAAGAATATAGTTTAGGAGTTGAGAATTTTATAGAAAATGCGTTACGACATTTCAAAAGGTCAAATGTTGTTTGTTGTCCATGTTTGAAATGTGTGAATGCCAAGTACCAAAATGTGAATGTAGTAACAAACCATTTATTTGTAAATGGTATCGATCAAAGTTATGACACATGAATTTGGCATGAAGAATCTATATCGAGAAAAAGAAGCAATATTGAAAGTGTTCCAATTGATCAAATTATAGCTGAGGATTTGGATGACCAAATACGAATGTTTGAGGCTGCACACGATTATTTTAACGACAAATCACCAATATTTGAGCAATCATTAGAGGATGCCAAGAATTCATTATACCCAAATTGTAATAATTTTACAAAGATATCTATATTGATTAAGCTTTATAATTTGAAAGCAAAGTTTGGATGGAGCGATAAGAATTTCACAGAGTTGTTAGAACTATTGAACATTCTATTGTCTTGTCCTAATGAAATTCCGATATCTACCTATTATGCCAAGAAGATTTTAAGTACATTAGGAATGAATTATGAAAAGATTCATGTCTGCATCAATGGCTGTTGTTTGTATCGAAAAGAACTTGCTAATGTCGAATTGTGTCCTACATGTGGAACATCAAGATGGAAAGTTCGGAAGAATGTGCAAGTAGGGTAACAATATTGCAATAAAAGTCATGTGATATTTCTCTCCCATTCCAAGATTTGAACAAATGTTTCGAGGTAACGAGACTTCAAAATTATTGACGTGACATGCTACTGACCGTCAAGTCGATGGGAATATAAGACATCCAACCGATACACCTTCATGGAAACAAATAGACGAAACATGACCCAAATTTAGTTTAGAATAGAGGAATCTTTGTATAGCCTTATCAACAGATGATGTAAATCCACATGGAGACCAAAGCACTAGATATAGTTTTTGGCCAGTGATGTTGATGACTTATAATCTACCTCCATAATTGTGCATGAAGCGTAAATACTTGATGTTAAATGGATTGTTTTATGGACTCAAACAATCAAGAAATGACATAGATGTCTATTAAGCACCATTAGTTGATGATCTGAAAACTCTATATAATAGACGTATTGAATGTTTTGATGCACACCGTCAACAACGTTTCACCTTGAAAGCTATTTTGATGCCACAAGTACTACTTGTAGCACTTCGTGGTATTTTGCCTAAACATGTTTGATATGCTATCATTCGTCTATGCTTTTTCGTTAATGTTATATGTTTTAAGTCGATAGATTCAACTAAGTTGAAAGGATTGCAAGATGATGTAGTGGCCACTTTATGTCTTTTGAAGAAGTTTTTTTCACCATCATTTTTTCACAATAATGGTTCATCTTGTAAGAGAGATAGAATTTTGTGCACTAGTTTATTTGAGGTGGATGTATTCTTTTGAAAGATATATGAAAATTTTAAAAGGTTATGTTCGTAATAGAAATCGACTGGAGGGATGCATTGGAGAAAATTATATAGTAGAACAGTCGATAAAGTTTTGCTCTGAATTTTTACAAGGAGTTGTATCTGTTGGATTGAGATCATCAAATAATGCAGATGCAAATAAGATTGATCGACCATTATCTGCTGCCAATTATAAAACACCAACTAAGGATATGATTGATCAAGCTTATTTGTATGTACTACACATGAAGATGTTGTCTAAATTGAATCCTAGTAGGTCTAAAAGTAAAAATGGTTTTAAGATGATTATAATAAAAAATTCAGTAGTTGGTTGCGTGATCGTGTTGGGCTCGCTTTAGGGGTTCAAAATAATTCTATATCTTCTTTCTTGTGTAGATTGACATCATGTCTAGCTCAGAGAGCGATCATGCTGATGGTACTCTCGTGAATAGACATGCTCCAAACAGGTTCACTAGAGGCGTGACAGTTTGCGTGAGCTCGCTCAGGAAAGAATGGCTGGAGAACGACGCATAGTTCAATATAACTCTATGGGTCAAGAAATCGAAGATAGTGCAAAGAAATTGCTTAGCTATATTGGTGTATGTGTCAGATCACATATACCTCTCACCTACGATACTTGGGGTGATGTCCCTGATCAATTAAAAGAGAATGTATGAGATTGCATAGAGGTAAATACTTACTTAACTAAATATTATCATGTATTACATATTATTCTATTTTAAATAGATGTCATTTCAGGTGGATCCTATGTCCAAACATAGGATCATGATGTTTATGGTGAGGACATTCAGGACATTTAGATACAATCTCATTTAAGATTTTATCAAGCCGTTTATAAACAAGAACCATTAGAAGTTAGTACATCAACCTACTAAATACTCATACATCACACAAGAATAGTGGGATCAAGTTGCATATTATTAAATGAATTTCATTTCTTACATTATCAAACTAATATCGATATTACTCTAACTATGTGTTTCTTTGAAGAGTATGGCATGTCAACTTGCAATTGAAAATATAGAAAACATTGTTGCCATTTACACAATGTATGAATCGAGCGGCGTATCTGCTAAGATTCATGGTCTTCCACTAGGAAAGTACAACGCCCGCGTTCTAGAGGATTTAATAATTGGGAACAATGAGGATTTGGACCTTCCAATTCCTCTAAACGACAAACTTCAATACCTTAGACAAGCCGTCAACACTTTTGTGCCATGATCACGTGCATGGATTATTAAGACAGCCAATGTATCGAAAAATGTATTTAATTTTACATTTCCTCTTTATAGTATGTACCACGTTATTATTTTACTAATAATAGATTAAATTTATTGGCATAGCCCTCACTTCCAAACAAAGGTAAGAAGGTTATGTCAGATACACAATCTCATCAATCAGTCATGATGCTTCCAACCATAATCAAGTTGATTTATCACTTTGCCAAACATAGTATGAGTGATAGTGACATGCTACAAGTAGATCTTACTGAAAATATGTTTGGTTTTCATAACAACGGCTTCCTTGCAAGAGAAGATATTTTGCAATATTGTGAGATAGAAAAAATTGACTATACTCTCATTCTTTGTTACATTGCGTAAGTAATATATCTTTTTCAATTATTATACCAACTTGTTACATTTAATGACGTTTCCTAAATCTATTTCAGCTACATTTGGGCTACTTATGTTCAACAAATTCTCGATAACTACTTACTAGTAGACGGTAGTAGTTTTGCATCGATTTTGGGAAATCAAAATCAAGAAGGCAAATTAAGAATCTTGCCGATCGTTTTGACATGATTACTGATGTCTGTCAACGTGTCTTCTTTTCCCTTAATACCGGGAATGCATTTTTTAATTTTAAACTTCGTAGCTTGTATTATATATATCTATGAAGATGATACTGTTTCTAATCATTGTTATGTCGTTTAGGCACCATTGGATTTTGGTAGTCTTAAGTCCTGAAGATGATACTGTTTATATTATGAACTCACTCGGTCAGAAGATGCTCGATGAGAGTTTAACTCATATCGTAAATACGCAAGTTTTTTTTTATTTTTGGTAGTTTTTTGTTTCAATTAGCTTATTATCCTAATGTTTTCACTTTTTTCTATAGTTCTTATTCATTGTGGCAATCATAAAATGGGTTAAGATCCACAAAATTAACATGGAAATTGCTGAATGTACGTAAAAAAAAAGATTTCTTCTATTCTAATTTTTGTCATGTAAAATTATTATAATAAAATGACAAAATTTTATTCACTAGTGCTCTCATCAATTGGGATCAACAGTGTGTGATGTCCAATTGTTCATACGAAAGATGATGTCCAACACGCGCACCCCCATAAATAAACTGGTAAGTTTTTGTTTTACTTCATTCACAATTTTAGTCTATATAGTTTACAAAATTTTTTGTTTATTAATTTGGAAATATTGTGTTATGCTTTAGTTTAACCCCACGAAACCATACACTCAAGAAGATATGAATGGAGTATGAATCGAATGGCCAGACTTCATAGATAGATTTTTATTAGCAAACAAAGATTAATTATTGTATAGCATTTTCGATATTGTTTATATATATTATGGAAATATTGTTCATATGTATTTTCTGGCGAGACAAGGTCTCTATATATTGTGTATTTTGATTTCTTGTAGGATATTATTTCATTTTTGAAATTTATAGGATTAACAGATTTTTGGGTAATCTTAATGTTACACCGTTATAATGCCAAAGTTTCAATTAATTTAACAAAAGTTAGAAGTTAAATTAAATTTAAAGATGAGTTTGGAGGTGAATAAATTAATACTAGGTAAGATTTTGGTGGTTTGACATTTTCAAGTCATTTTTTGTATGATATTTACCTTGAAATAGACAAATCATCACTTAGCTTCTTTTTTTATACAAGTTTTGAGACTTTTAATGTCAGACACAAATGGTGACAGGCTGAATCCACATGATCAACAAAAAAAGATATTATGTTAGTTAGCATTTAATAATAAAGAACGATTTTAAATGAAAACGGGCAGGACCCACATGAATGAATCTTTTTTAAAAATAAAAAAATATACTTTTAATGTCGGACGCAAAACCGACACCATATAGAATTGGCGTCGGTTTTGGAGCGACAATAATGGCTATTGGTGTCGGTTATGTATTGGTGTCGCTCCAAAACCGAAACCATATAGAGTTGGTGTCAGTTTTGGAGCGATACCAATGGATTTTGGTGTCACTCATCTTGCGTGACACCAAAGTCTTTCGGTGTCAGTTTTGGCCAGTCACTAAATGTTTTTAATCTCACATGTATTGATATGAGTTGTATGTTTGACACCGTTTATGAAAGATTTCGGCATATGCCCGTCACTAAATCTCCGCTTTCTATTAGTGGGTGGATGACTTGCCAGTAAGAGGGACAAGATCCTTGGAGGACATTTATAAAAAATGCAACATGATTTTTAGTGAACCAACAAGTTATACTGAGGCACAAGAATCTCAAACATGGAGAAGAGTTATGCAAGTTGAACTAGACATGATCAACAAAAATGACACCTGGCAGTTGGTTGATAGACCAGATAATCGCAAGGTGATTGGTGTAAAATGAGTCTTCAAAACCAAATTCAATTCTGATGGTTCAGTTTGTAAACACAAAGCTAGATTAGTGGTGAAAGGGTATGCACAACAATATGGCGTGGATTATCAGGAAACATTTGCTCCAGTAGCAAGGTATGACACAATCAAACTCCTTTTAGTTTATGCCGCTCAGAATTCATGGCAGATTCATCAACTTGATGTCAAATCAGCCTTCCTAAATGGGTTACTTACTGAAGATATTTTTTTAGAACAACCTGATGGTTCTTTAATTCATAGTAAAGAGAATAAAGTCTATCTTCTAAAAAAAGCTTTGCATGGTTTAAAACAAGCTCCAAGAGTTTGGTATGAAAAGATGAACAATCATCTCATGCAACTTGGTTTTAGCAGAAGTCCGAGTGAAGCTACTCTGTATGTAAGAAAGACAGATGATGAATTCTTAGTTGTTTTAATTTAAGTTGATAACATACATGTGACAGGTAGAAAACTTGAACTGATTCAACAGTTCAAAGATGAAATGGAGAAGTCCTTTGAGATGACTGATCTTGGTGTCATGAAATACTTCCTTGGAATGAAGATGTCGTAGACTGATAATGGTTTTTTTATATGTCAACAGAAATACATGTATGATATTTTACACAGGTTCAAAATGCAAGATTGCGAACCTGTGGACACTCAAATTACTTTAGGTCTAAAGCTTGACAATGATAAAAATTATGAAAATGTAGATGAAAGCCTTTATAGAAGTTTAATTGGCAGTCTTCTCTATCTTATTGCTAGCAGACTTGACATTCTATTTGTTGTAAGTTTACTCTCTAGGTTCATGCATTCACCTAAAGAAACTCACTTTACCGCTGCAAAAAGGGTGTTAAGGTATACTAAAGGAACCAACACATTTGGAATGTTATTTCCAAAATTTACAAAAGAAAGTTTGAAGTTGATTGGTTATTGTTATAGCAATTGGGGTGGTTGTGTTGAAGATTTCAAAAGCACTTCTGGGTATTTATTTGCCTTGAGCAAAAATTACTTTAGTTGGAGTTCAAAAAAGCAAGAAACAACAACTCAATCAACTGCAGAAGCAGAATATATTGTTGTTGTCGTTGCTGTAAACCAGACCATTTGGTTAAGGAAAATGTTAAAAGATTTGGAGTGTGAACAAACAGAAGCTACAAAGATCATGTGTGGTAATATTTCAGCAGTTTCAATCTCCAAAACTCCAGTGTTTCATGGGAGAACTAAGCACATTAAAATTAAGTTTCATTTTATCAGAGAAGTTCAATAATCTATTGAGGTGTTGCTTGTCCATTGTTCATCTGAGAATCATCTAGCATATATTTTTACCAAGGCCCTACCTAAGACCAGATTTGAAGACTTGAGACAAAAAATTGGTGTTTTTACCAAGGAGGAGTGTTAGATTTTTGGCATTTCAATTTTACTTTATTTATTTATTTCTATTTTTGGCTAACGCTTAGTGTCGGTTTATTTATTTATTTATTTATTTTATTTTTGGCATGAAAATAGGAAATCACTCTTATATAAATGCTGAAATTTATTCAATAAAAAAATTGATTTGAAATTCTCAATTCGTCTGTGTTTTTTTATGTTGTAGATCACATTTGCAACAACAAAATTTATGGATGTTAAAATCTAAAAAATATTCCTTGTCTTTATGAAAGTTCACTATTTATGCGTAAATGATGTGATTTTTTTTATTCAATCGCTCACATAACTCTCAATTTCATTTTTGACATATGAATAATTAGCTTCTAACTACTTAACTCACTAACAATTAGGAATGATAAAGACTATTTTTTATATTTTTTATTGTAACGATCCGACTTTGAAGAATACTTTAACGAGGTGTTATGATTGATGCATTTCAAATGCTTAAGATATAAATAAGTAAACTCATGCAAGTGTTCTAATAAAACTTCGAGTTCCATAAAAACATTCATAAAGCATGGATAGTAGTTCGAATACTAAAAGTAGTTCCAGATCACTCTAGTTCAAAACAAAATATAATTTGATAGTTTTCAAAATATAGAGTTCAACACATGAAAATGAAAGGAGTGCAGAATGAAGATAGTGATGTCATATCTATGATCAGCGTAAATGTAACAACCCAAAGATTTAAAGTAGAAGTGAATTTATAGCCTTAATTAATTCAAAGAATTAAACTAAAAGCCATTAATTAAAATAAGGGGAAATTTCAATTGAGTTTGTGGATTTTAAATCATTTATTTATAAGTGTAGCTAAACATTATGTAAACTCAAATTATTTGAGTTAGCACCTATCCAAACACCTCTTTTTGAAAGACTAACTTTCCATAACCACTACAAACTAACACTCCCTTACCCTATTCAAAATGCCCTTAATTTGACCTATTTTCATTAAAAAGAAAATCAAATTTCTCTCCCTCCCTCTCTCTCCCTTTTTGAAAATTGTACGCAATCTCTTTTCCTTCCACTCACCTTCTCCTACTCGTCCAACACTCATTCCTTGCCAATTTTTTTTCCTCCGTCCATCCGCGACCTCAACAGCAAGCATCGTCGAGGTCGCCACTAGCCGAGGAGCATCACAGATCGCACTGCAGCACCCTGTTCGTCGTAGCAGGCTGTTGTTTGCTAGTTTGTGTGCAGTGTAGCGCTGTGATTTTTCTCCATCCGAACCGTCTATGCAGCCATTGTCGGTTCGCTCCAAGAGGTTATCATTCGATGGGCGGTTGCTTAAATTCAAGCCGTCGATGTAGTCGCCGGATCTCGTTTTTGAGTGAGTTCGTTGTTGTTGTTTTGATGCCATCGTTCAACCTTGAGATTAAAGGAACCTCATTGTCGAGTGTGTTTTCATATGCATCTTTTCTTAGGAATTCTATTGTTGAAACATTGTTGCATGAGTTATATCCTTGTTAAATCCATGTGTGGAAATTGTTGGAGCACCATGTAAGAGCTTATTTGCAAAACCACCATTGTTACTCTTTATTTTCACTATATAAAGTCAGACTAAGCCATGTGAGCATTTTAACTAATCAAAGTAAGTGTTGACCAACCATGTAAAATGACCATTTCAATTCTTTTAGCCTTTGGTTAATTGCATTTGGGTCGAGAGTTATTAAAAATGAGTCTCTTTGACCACCCTTGACCAAAATTGTTCACCTTTGATTGGTCAAGCGAGTTGACTGAGTCTCGAGAACCCTTTTTTTTAGGTTTGGTCTCTTTTAATAATTTCAACATTGAGGCTATTTTTAATGGTCTTAGGTGCTAGTTCTAACTTATTCATTCAATAGGTTCATATTTGAGTACCGGTATTCTCCGATTGATAGATTTAAAGCTATGGAGTTCAAGTGTGGATTTAGACATGTAAGGGGATCATATCCTTAACTAGGGGTCTTATAGGTAAATATACATATTGTGATATCCATATTAAGTGTAATTTACTTGATGGTATGTATTGATTGCTCTGTTTGTTTGTGTGCCAATTACTGAGTAGTGTTGCTATGCTATGAACTATACATACATTGATGGATAAATTGAATGTAATTTACTTGATGGTAAGTATTGATTGCTCTGTTTGTTTATGTGACAATTACTGAGTAATGTTGCTATGCTATGGACTATACATACATTGATGGATAAATTGAGTGTAATTTACTTGATGATATGTATTGATTGCCCTGTTGTTTGTATGACAATTACTGAGTTATTGATTCATGATAAGTTGGCATGTCATTGTGAAGCACCTGAATATGCTTCTATATTGAAGACCCGAGAGTGGCATTACCCTACAAGGGTAGCCCCGAAAGTGTAATCTCTATGAAATGAAGGCTCGAGAGTGGCATGGCCCTACGGGGGTAGCCTCGACAATATAAACTTCTATCTATTGAAGGCCGGGGAGTGGCATGTCCCATCTAGGTAGCCCTAGTGTCACCATTACTATCTATTGAAAATTCAAAACTGCAGGGCTTTATTGAGGTAGTCCCGGTATTATCATTCATCATATGCATCATCTGATATCTTGTACATGTAATCATTTATTAGATGCATGCTTGTATTGATCCCAAATTAGGGATTATTACTGAGTTTCATGACTCACCCTTTCCATTATGGATTTCCTTCAGATACTTGAACCAGGTTGCTGACCAGGCTGCAGCGTTGACCATGGGAATCGTTGCATTAAAGTTTAGATAGGAATCCTAGCATGTTTTAAATTCCGCATTTTAAATGATTATGACTTTATGTGTTTATTCAGTGTTTTCGAGATCCCACTGAATAACCGTTCAATAAATGCATTGATTTATCCGTTAAAGCTGTTTTATAACTGATTTCCATGCATTGGAGTCAAGTAGGGTCTTGGTAAATTATTCTTAGAAAACATGGGTCGTTAAAGTAACTCTTAATCTAGCCACATCGGTATGAGTTCGTACTTGAAAAATGGTAAGGGGTGAGTGTATCGAAATATCCCTACTAAGAAGCCTTATCATAAGGTTAAGCATGCAAGTAAAAACAAATAAAAAAGATACGACAATTGAAGCTACGTGCCTTATGCAAGCTTGCCTTACCCACTAGCTAGTTATGAATAAAAAAATTTTAGAAAACGAAACCTACATGACGTGAGTGTAGGGGCATACATAAGTGTAGGGATCATCTGACCACAGTTAAAGAGAACCACGAGGAGAAGAAACACACAAGATCCCTAAAGTGAAAAATATGGAAAAATGTTGGGAGCGAGCATAGCAGAAGCAAAAAAATAAATTTGGTGGAAAAATAATTTAACTTTTAGATATGATTTATCCCAATTAATCTAAATGCACGATGCCCTAGTGTTATTTTATATGACAAAGATTACATACGTAGATTGCAGACTATACTAATCTATTTTCTAGTCAAATGCATTACAAGATGTTTTCCATACTTTTCAAAGCAGGAGTCGAGTTGAGCTTGGGATTGACACGCTGACCAAAAAATCTGGCGGGTTTTTACTTCGAATGCCAAGGACAAAGTTTTGTTCTCCACAGACCTTCTTGTAAAGGTTCTCGAAATCTTCAAGAATATAACTCAAAATAAATTGATCGCTAGATGGAAGATCTTACTGGAGTTTGGGGAGAATTATGAGGGCGTTGGTGACTAGAAGAAATATGATTCAAATGTAGAATTAGAAGACCTTAATTCTCTATTTATAGAATCTTCCATGAGTTTCCAACCCAATGAGAGAGTGACATACATTCCCACCTAATGAGAATGTGACACCTAATTAACAAGCAATTAATTAATTACTCCCAATTATTTAATTAGCCAATAAATAAATATTGAATATACCTAATACATCAATACTACTACAAAAATTTGGTTAGGTGACGCAAATAAAAAGTTAACTATTATGTAAATTTGGCACTTCTGGAAGCGTCAAATGATCCAATGTCAGCTTAAGTCACTTTAATTGATGCTAAAAAAGTGTCATCAATGATATAGTTGACGTCCTACAAATGTCAATTATAAGGTGATGACACTCAATGTTAAGTGATATTTTGGTTGACGTGCTACATACATAAGTAAATTTAGTTGATGTTCCATACATGTCAAAAAAGAGTTTTATTGACGTTTACAGAATGTCAAGTTTTGTAAAGAAAAATGTCAAGTAAATGTACATTGGTTGATGATTTTGTGAACATCATCTGATGTTACGAAAAATATAAGTAAATGTACTTAAATTGATGATTTAGTGTGCCATTTAAGTGTAATGTTGAAGAAATTACAAACATCAAGTAGGTTCTTCTGTTGATACATATAAAACGTCAATGAATATATATA
>JBBMEG010059535.1:0-14985 GCA_037832605.1 Cyclanthera cordifolia
TATATATATGTAACATGAAAAATTGGGTGTGCTAGTAAATAATTTTACTCCACAAAAGTGATCAATATTGGATCGTTTGGTTTGATATTTAAAATCGAAAATCGAACCGAACCAAACCCATCGAATGGATCGGTTCGAGTTTTTAGAACAATATTGCATCATTTGGTTTGATATTTAAGAAAATCGAAATATATCGGTTTGGTTTCGGATCTTGATAGAAGAACCAATAAAAAATCGAACCGAACCGAATATTTAGATAATGAGAAAAAAAAGTGTTGGTAATTAAATTTGATTAAAGAACCAATTTAAATGCGAAATATAAAGTAAAAGCATTGTAAATATTGTGATACTTATAATAAGTAATGTTTTTTCTTTTTTGTTAGTAAAATAAGATTCTTTAAAATAAATTAAAAACCAAATTGAAAACAAAAAATTTGAAAAATAAATCAAAATTGAAAACCGAACCAAACCAATTAAAAATTGAACTAATAGTTTTTCCTTTTATTAGACATTAATCAGGACCCAATTTTAAAAAAACTGAAGTTATTGGTTCGATTATCAATTTAACATAAAAATGACAAAAATCAAACGGTCACCCCTAGTTGAAATATACAATAGAACATTAGAATAATGATTAAAATTAAAATAGTGAAACTATAAGGACCTGACCCAACACGGAGTTAAACCCGGGGCCTTAACCTCTTATGCATGAATAAATATTTAATAACTCATAGAGACATGTTAAAAGAACATTTGCATTTATTGAAAACACTTAGAAAACATAAACATAGTTTAAGGGTACCCGAAGAAAACAATAAAACAATATTGAAACCTATACTAAACATGCCTCAAATCGATTTCATGCTTTAAATCGTAAATCAAACGATAAACTTAAAAATAAACTTAAAACCCTAATGCGGCTTGCCCAATGGTCACATCAACTTCGGCTCGGTCAACCCGGTCCACCGTAAGTACCTGAAAAGATTTCACAATGGAAAATGAGTGAGTTCGCGAGAACTCAGTAAATGATCCCAGCACGGGATTTAACATGAACATGCACATAATCAGAGAAATACAAAGTAACGTGAGTACATGTACTATCTCAAACTTAACCTTATCTCAGAATTCAAGCTTTATCTTTGAATTGAATCTTTATCTTTAAACCCGATCTTTAACTTGTCACAAAGCTCTAACTGTAAACTTGGTAACCTATACTAGTGTGAGAGCACCTCGGCGAGCCGAAACAACCTGGTTGCCGCCAGACTTCGAACACTCGCGTGAAATGGTAGATCAAGGACCCTCCGCAATGGGATATCTCCCAACTCACACTCCTAGCACGACCCCTGGAAAAAGTCAAGCGAACTTCCGATAGGTATGGCTAATCGGGTTGCCCTCCGATCCCTAACACTACCACGAAGTAGGAATATCTTCCTCAATGCCCGACATTTGAACTAATCCCCTAACGAGTCTAAAGATCAAGACTGGTCTGACCTAATCATAGCTCGGGCTCTAAAATCGTATCCCCTTTCGAGCCTTTAACTTGTTTAAACTCAACTGTTCCCATTGGAACGCCTAACTTAGAATACAATACTTGGTTGACAAGCTCGGCTCCCTTCGGAACACTTAATACTAACCTAACAAAGTAATACTCACAACTAGATATGCTGGAACTATCATTATAGTTGGAACAAGTAACATTCAATATAGAGACATCCTCTAACAATCAAGTCAACCTAAATCTCAGGAATCAAACCGGGGCATAACATAACACAGTCCTAAACATGCTGAACTAACTCGATTAATCATAGAAAGCAATAATGAACATAAGCCAACTCGGTAATCAGGCTAAAACGAATTAAGTATGACATATAAGGCATCCTAAAGCTTAGAACTCAACATTAATAGTAAAACACGTAAAACAAGGCTTAGCTAACTAGATACATGCTCAAGATTATCAACAACGACCCTATACTGGGGAAAACAGTCCCTTACCTTGGTTGAAAACTGCTCGAAACGGCCTTTGGAACTCGAATAACGAATCCCCTAAAAAATCTCCACCTAACAGCGGTCATACAAGACAAAAAGGTGAGAATTTGGACCTGAAACCTTGAAAATGGACTCGGGGCACGAGTTTTACTTTAGGGGTGAAAGTTGGATTTTTCGGTCACCAGCGACGGCGGCACGTAGGCTTCCAATGACGGCGAGTGAGCAGCAGACGGCTACGCAGGTTTGAGCGCGTCACTCTAGGCTCGGATTGCGCGCTGTAAGCTTGGGTTGGCTGCTGCTTGGTTCGGGAGGCGCTGGCGAGGCTCGACGCACGTTGCAGGCTCAAAGTGGCGCACTTCAGGTTCGGGCTGGCGTGGATCAATGTGAAGCAGAGAAGAAAATGTTGTCCAATGGAGACGTAACACATGGCGTGCTTCGGCTGGCAAGCAAAATGACGATCGCTGGTTCGTGCAGGCGTCGGTGGGCACTAGTTAGCTGGCACAGGCTGCTGCTGCTTGTGATTGGTTGACGAAACGACGCACATTGGTTGGCTGGCGCAGGCGCTGGAGGGTGCGGCGAACGTGGAGCGACGTGTGGCGTCTCGCGGTTGGTGCATCAGTCGGCAGCGGCGCTTCAATCAATAGGCATTGGTACTGAAAAACACGGCGGCGGCTTCACTAAAAACGATGTCACTCAAACTTAAGAAAATTCTCCTCTCTGGTTGGCTTTTCCCTCACTCCCACGTTTCCCGTCATTTGGCCATAGTGATCGCCTCAAAATGACCAATTTTGGCATTTTCTAAATTTGTCTTTTAGTGACAAATCACGAAAATGCCCCTGTGACTTTTTTTTTTTTTTTTACTTAGTCCAAATGGGGTTGTTACGGAAACAATACGTGGCGAATCAAGGAATGATTTGGACTAATCTAATAAATTTTGATTTAATTTAGTTGAAAAAGTAAGAAAGTCCCCACCATACTTTTCACTTAAATATCATGCAAAATTATTTTAATAGTCAATTGAAATGAGTGATCACATTTTGATGTTCAATATTTCATCAAAAACTTGTTCATAACTTTCGGCCAGAACTTTTCGTAACAACTTCAAATTCTTACATCTTACTAAATAAAAACACGATAACTAAAAATAAATGCAATGCAAGCTGTAAACCAAGAAAATAAAAGATAGACCCAATTATAATGTATGAAATTTGCTCATTAATAAAATACCTTGAAACTTCCTTCAAAAAAATGACTTTTTTTTTTTTTTTTAGAACTAAGACATATTTGAAAAATAATTACAAAATCTAGATAAAAATTAAAGTATTATCAAAAGTAATTACTAATTTTAATTTAAGAAATTTGTTTTAATACTAAAAGATAATATCATCCTACACTAATAAGTACAACATTAAAATATAAAACTTTATTTAAAAACAAATCCTATTATGAAGATGATATTATTTATAAAAATACCTTTTAATTGTATTTATTTAAAATGTATGGATGTGATTATTTAAAGTATATATATAAATATAGTATTTGTTGAGATTGAAATACAATATTCATTTACAAAATAAATAAATACATGTATAAAATGCAGTATTTATTAGAATAAATACAGTATTTATTTACCTTTTGTTATCGTCAATACACACGTTCCTGCATAATCGGAAGAAAAAAAACAATAAATTGATCGATTGAAGCAAATCGATCAATTGAATGAAGAAAAAAAAAAATTGATCGATTGAAGCAAATGGATCGATGGATTGAAGCGGTTAGAGCCATCCACTGTGGCAGAGAAAGTTGAAGATGTCTATGTTGCTAAGATGGCGGAAGCGATTCAGGAAACTATAGTTTTCGTCTCGGTTTCACTGCTGGAAGTGGAAGTTGTGCCGCCATCGCCATTACAAAAATGTCCATTTTTTCTGACGGTAAAAAACGTCCAAAAAGTCAAAAAATGGCAAAACTTTTGCCGACGGCGAAAATGACGTCATGAAAATAGTCACTAAAACCCGACGGAAAAGAAAATTCGAGAATTCCTATTATTGCTGACGTCTACTTTGCCGTCAAAAATTCTACAATTGCCGACGGCTTGTTGCCATCGAGAATTCTCACATAGACAGTATTTTGCGATCAGTAATTCCTAAGAAAGACGTTTGAAAAGTCTCCTTTTCGATGTTTTATTTCCAAAATGAAAACATCATTTATAAAATTATTTATGTATCAATTGTAATTTCATATATTACAATATCCATTATGTTCTAAAACCAACCTCTGATTATAAATTAAGTTCTACAATATACTAAGGTTCGTACAAATTTTGTTCTACAACACACTACATAGTTTCATTACACGTCCTCCGGAGTTTCATGCAAGTTATAGGTGACCTAATAAAAAAAAATAACTTAGTTAATATATAAAAATTAAATCTACAAAATATTACAAGTTAACATATTTCTAAAGTTCAAATAACATAACTATATCAATCTAATAAAACAAATTAACAGACTTTCATAATGGAATAGTGTAATTAGTTAAAAAAAATTGACCAGCATAACGACGTAATTACATGTTTCCTAAATTTTATAAACACCTGAAATGAGAAAAAATCGGACTATCTTTGCTGCAAGATAGCCGTAATATCATAAAAAACTAATTGATTCAAAATGGATCTAACTATATGCATCAAAATATACTACATTGTTAAAGTTAATACTACAGACATACCTAAAAGAATGTCCTAGTTGTGATCCGCCTTGTGATCCGTCTTGTTAATTCTTCCAAAATTGTATCCACCGTCCTCCTTAAATTTAAAATTATGCATGTATGATCTCATTAATTATTTTTGACTGGTGAAATGGGCGCCAAATTTCTAAAGTAATTTATTTACTGAAAGTGGAGCTTAGTGCATTTAATCATGAGTAGGATTTATAAAATACCATTTAAGTGACCTTTAACAAAGCTTTTATATATATATATATATATTTCAAGGGAGAAGAAAAAGAAAAACTAACCATTTTCAAAGCGCATGCAAAATCCAAACCTCCCGCATTAAAAAAAAAACATGGTAAAAGTTGTGCTGCCACCGTTTACGAATGAGGTGTTCATCTAGGGAATTCTCTACTGGGCTACGAAAGGAGCGAACGTGAACGATCAAAACCCGTGCGAATTTCAGAACATGTTTATCGGAGATTTAAATGAATTTAGGATTTTTAGGAGGATAAAATAGGAATAAATTTTAATTAATAATAAATAAATAAGTAAAAATGATAATACTTTATTTTATGTGGCCTATTTAATACAATTTTCTTAAAAAAATTAAAATAAGCATTCATAAATCGTTAAACATTCATTTTTGAGTAATGACTTAACTCTCATTTTGTAAATATTATTGAAGAAAAATAATTTGATTCAACTATTTCAGCTTCAATACTTGATTGCTAAAGCAAAACTGATCAGCATATATTATGAAATTATTTCCATGTGATAATGGATTGAAAATCTAAAAACATGGATGTAATGTTAGTGGGTAGCAAATTAGTCAAAACCCACTTCAACATTATTCAACTAAAACAATCTCAAAGATTTTATTCCATAAAACATAAATTCACAAAACTAGCCTAAAAAATTAACCAGCCTCATCATTTTTTTTTTTCAAAACCATGAATATGTATGTATATGTATATATGTATGTATATGTATTCATGTCTCACATATCATACACGTCAATTATTCTATTAGTTGACTTTCTGCAAATAATTTTTCCAAGCAAAATAAAGAATAAAAATGAAATCTACAGCAACAAACACAAAATTTCACCTTACAGATCTAAAAGCAGCCATACTTACAAAAATTCAATAAAAAAAAAAAAATCAAATATTCACACGACGTCATACCCTTAACCAAATGAATCTTGGGGACAAAGGACTCATCATTGGCTAGTTTGGTAGTAAGAAAAGTAGAATTTGACAGAGAGAGATTAAGCAACAGAAGAAGAATGATAGAGAGAAAAGATAAAGGGCGTGTTTGCGGCAAGAAGTTATTTAAGAAGAGTTAAGTTAGCAGGGTTAAGTTAATAGTTTTAAGTTAATCTGTGTTTGTGGCAGGGGTTAAGTTAAACAGAGTTTAGTTAAGCTGAGAGTTGTTTGAGGCCGGGATTAAGTTAGTTAAACTGTTGAGTTAATTTTTTTTGTATGAAATTAAAATGCAATGAATTAGATGAACTATTTTTTATTTCATAATGACCCCACTAAAGATAATGAATTGACTTTCAAAATATTAGTAAATTGATGCTCAAATTCGTAATTATTGGATTCATATGTCACTATTTAACAGTAAAATAAAATTCATTCAAATATAACCACCATAATTTAATAATGAAAAAAAAAATTAAGACGATTTAAGCAACAAGGTTCATGAAATAAAATCATATCTTAGTAACAAAATAAGTCTAAATAGATAAAAAGATACTATGAAAATAGGCAACATATGGCTAAACAAAAAAACATGCAAAACTTCGTGGACGAAGATACGTATGATCATATCATCCTCCCCGAGGTATTCACAATAGTTGTGCTGGTCTTTAGGGGATAGCAAGAGAGGACTCGGTTTTTTCGATGTCTTGGAAAAGAACATTCATTAACACAATCCTCTCTTGAGTAGTGAGTGGAGGGAATAGTTGAGTAAGAACTTTTGCAACCTCATACCGCGTTTCATATTTTTGCTCCTTTGCAGCCTTCAATTTTGTTTTAGGTAATTCAGAAATCTTACACAATCCAGTGTATTGCATTTCCATTCCTACACGTAGTGTATCGATCATCTCTTGCTTCTCCGATACCCTCTTTCTTTTCTCTCTGACAGAAGAGAACGACTGCCTCACATTTCTACTGGTTGGAGTGTTGGGATTTCTTCATCTACAACTGGAATGTCAGGTTTATAATAGGGTTGGGAAGACCTTCCTTCTTCCTCAAGAGCGATAGAATTTTCTTCAACAATATCTGGTGCACCTTGAGTGAAGGTTGCACTTGCCCTTTTCTTCCCGAAAATGTATGCTAGATCATCGTAATGAGGAAATGATTTATTGTTCATACCCTTTGCATTTGGATGTGTCCGTGAAGACAAAAATACAAATAAGAATTCAAACATATATTAAAATAAATAGTTATTTATTGGAAGATATTTTATATCTGGACCCAAGAGTCAAAGATAGACTGTTCAACTTGTACGCACTTGAAATTATCATTCAAACCAAATCTGTTGCATCCATTACCAAGCATTTCTGTAACAGCTTGGTATTGGCGTTTTAGTGTCTTGACTCTACGATAACAGTACGTGGTTGAAGTGATCTGACACCCAAGTATTTTAGAATGCATTAGACGCAATAGTTCGTTATGGTACTTGCTTCTAAAAGTTCCATTGTCAAATTTCCATCCACCAATCTGAACTAGATGAATTAAACATTGCACAAGAGTTCTTTCTTCTAATGTAGTCCAATTGTGACGCCCACTTTTTGATGGTCTCGACATTACTCTACAAGGAAGAATATATTATATTATGTGAATCATATTACATTAATCATTTCATACAAAGACTATTAATACATAAGGGTACACGAAACAAAAGAGTTCATGAAGAAGTAAAACACGCTACACAATAACGAAGTCTATGACCTAGAAACTTGGTTATACATTCATTTAGCTAGTGAATCACGAAAGCGGGTCCATTGTGGGGATGTCTCGATGAAATTATTGTTTGGATGTTCGTCCATTTCAGCTTGAGTAATAGAAGCATCATCGTCGCTTAATATCTCAAGACCTATTGTCGAGTCCATCTCTCGACAGATCAAATTATTCAGTAGACAACATGCTGTTATTATCGACAGATCAAATTATGCACCAAAAGCTCTTTCTATTATATTTCTTGCTGATGAGTGTGCTTTATTAAAAAATTCTCTCAGGTTACGAGGCAGATTTGTTCCCCTCGAGTTTGAAAGATGATATCACTCGCATCTATAAGGTGCTAAAAATCCTTCTGCATTTGGATAACTTGCATCACAAAGGTAGTAATATCCCGGTCCATTACACGTTTTGTTAAATTGTATTCACAATTAGTAAGACTATTGAATGTCTTAAAGCATTATTTACCGTGTGGGACGTAGAATCCATTGGTCATTCACAAAGCATTCCTCAAAATTCTCGAGTCAGCTGCCGACTCGTCCCATCCAGCGAGAACGTATATGAACTCTCCATTTGGAGCACAAACAGCTAAAATATTTTTTGTGATCAAACCTTTCCTATTCCTAAAAGATGCACGATACTCAGCTGGGACATGTATCTCTATGTGAGTACCGTCTAAAGCCCCTAGACAATTCTGCATGTTTTCAAAGAATAGTCATTGAAAATGGTAGTTGACTATTCAAGAAACGTGATAACAGTTAGGTTTAGTAGCAATACCTCAAATCATTTTCACCTTTAGTCAGTGCATGTTGATTGAATAGGTTCAGGGATTTTAAATAAAATGAGTGATAACGGATTACAGCAGCTAGAACGTTCTGAAAGTGTCATGACACCGTCTCGCCCGATCTAGTGAAAATTCGTCAAATGATGCGATTTTTAACATCATGTGCACATATGTGCAGAAACATTGCTACCATTTCGTTAACGTCTATGTATTCAGTACCTCTAAAACCACCGTGCGTCGTAAGCATGTCGCATAAGATTTGAAAACATTTACGATCCATTCTTGTTGTCTCACAACAAGCTGTGTCACTCTCACTTATCAGTTGGAAAATTGTCATTTGTCGAAAATTGTGTCTAAATAATGAGCTGTAATTTTTCTTCGAATGATTATGATTGAGGATTAGGTTCGCTAATAAAACAAATTGATTTTGCCACGTGTAAAGTATCGTCAACACTGCTATTAGTTGATCCGCATCCATAATCTACAATAGCAAATCTCGAAGTCAATACACATTTTATTTCTACAACTACAATTCAATTAAACAACCACCAAATACATCTAAAATGTAATAATAAAATTTAAGAATATTTGGGCGAGGATGGGGCACCTGTGCAAATCTTGAAAAAAAAAATAACACCTGCAAAAAAAGCAGCCTTAGAGGTTTATTTGGCATCGACCCACAAGAAATTGAAAAAATGATTTAAGACAAAAATTTAGGAGATGACATTGAAGTCAGTTGGGGCTAGAGCTTTCTAGGCTACGTAAAGGGAAATTCGAAAAGAAAAGAAAAAAAAAAGAAAGAAAAGAATTGTGAGCCTTACAACTTTTTATATGAAAAGCTCAAAGCACTTAACTCCAGAACAAAACCTGTAAATAAACAAAAACAAAAACTCACCAAAATCAGATTGAAACCGTAAAAATAAAAGAGAAAAACAGAGGAAAGGAAGAAAACCCACAAACCTTTTAGGTATGAAACGCATCGAACAAGAAGGAAATAGGGAATTGAAAGAGAGGAAGAAGAAAACCATAGCTATTAAACGAATGATTTAGAAGTAGAATTATTATTTTCTTAGAAAAAAAAAATAAAATGTCACTAATAAGCTGTTGACACATGCTGGGATGCAAAATAAAAAATAAAAAATGCTTGCCCAACCAACATTAAATCACACTCAAATCACTTGGTGGCATTTCACACTCAAATCACCCTCTTCATTTCTGACAATTGAGAGAGAAAAGAAAGAGTTCAAACCCAATTAACACGGGTTAACTTAGGATTTCATGAGGAGTTTTTTAATCTAACTGACTCAAACCTGTGTTACTCTACACTTTGGGACAAACGCAATTTTGAGGTTTATGTTAATACGGGTTAATTTAACCTTTCTTCCAAATGTGTCCAAAGAGATGGAGATACTCATTTCTTACTTTCTTATTATCTCAGCAAAAGTAGAAACTTTACGTTTATAGTACAACTCTAGATGACCAAAGAGATAAGCCTCAAAGGTACTACAAGCCATAAATATTCTAATAAATTGATTAGATACAATATGTACAGAGAGTTGCCAAAGGTACAATAATACCTGGAGAGAGATCTTGATTACAACAGAGAGGACGACAGAAGGTCATGTCGTTACTAGAAATACTTACCTCTCCCACTAAGTCAATTCTCCACCCCATCCTACCATGGTGATCAAATCCAGTGGATTCCTACGCATCCAAGTTCAACAAAGATAAGGAAAAGGAGAAGTCCTCACAACTATAAGATATTTCAGTGGAGACGATGAAAAAGGGAATAGATATACGAACCAAAAAGGCACAACAATTGGTATTCCATAGATCGAAACTCATATTGAAATTCCAAATCGAAATTGAGAAAACCCTAATAAAATAGATCTAAAAAAAATGAAAATGAAAATATAAACATCCTTAAAAAAAAAGAAGAAACATGTACAAGAATCGAATGAGAATCTGAGAAGAAAAGAAGGAGACGAAGAAGAAATGCTTGGAAAAAGAGAGAGAAAATACCTAAGCCCCAAATAGAGAAAGAATGAAGAAAGTTATGTGGGTTTGAACGGTGCAATTGTTCTTAATCCGCGTTAAATTAATGTGTAATTCCCATAAAGCTAATTAAATCGTGAACTAAACAAGCGTTATGAGGATTAAGTTAAACCGCGTTAGAACAAGAGGAGTACCAAACGTGCTCATAATGTGTATAGTCTATGTACTTGTTGAAATGTGTCGATCATATATTATGACACTTTAATTTTTTTTTAAAATTTAATTTAAGTATTTCACCTAGTGCCCATGCCACTTTTTAAGTTTTTTTTTTTTTAATTGTCAAATCTCTTCAAATGGTCTAATCACATTATTATTAGGAAAATTGCTCAATATAAACATTCTTTAGTTGTCTTTTTTTAATTATAGCATTTTTTAAAAATATTTGTCTATAGCACATTAACTGTATTGATTGACATGTTGTTCATAAATTCATACTCACTTTGAATGACGCCTCTAATCTATTACGAGGAGTCTTTATGTTGAGTAGGATCGATCTATTCTCCTAAAACTTCTTGATTAATCTTCTATACTATGGCTTCTTTGCTACACTAATTGCTTGGTGGAACGTCTTTAGGGAAGAGAGCTAAGATAATTTTGTCAAAAGTCTAACTATGGAGAGGAAACAAAAAGACCCCAACTTCTTAGAAAGTGCTCTGTTTCAGAGAATTACAATGAAGAGAGTGTGATGAGAATGAACATCTCCAAAATCTCCCGCTTATAATAAATGTAAGATATTCAAACATCAAAGAATAATATCTTTTAATATCTTTCAAAAGAGCAGTAACTCAATGATTTTATAGTACACCCAATGACCATGTGGTCATGGGTTTGAATCCCCTCACCCCCACTTGTTGCAATCTAAAAAAAAAATCTTTTAATATCTAATTTTAAAAGATATTAGAGAAATGTCTTATAATATTTATCTAATAAATATTCTCAATATCTTTTCATTAAAAGAATTGTCTCTACTTAATATTTATCCATTGAATATTAATTCAATTAATATAACCAATATGTTAATTAATTTCTATTTAATTTCTTTTTTATTAATATTTATCGAAATATTAATTCAATTAATATATCTAATATATTAATTAATATTTATCCAATAAATATTAATTCAATAAATATATTTAATATATTAACTAATTCTTGTTAATTAATATTTAGGAAAATTACTCTGCATAGCAACTTTTCATTCACTTATTCAAGCATTGTCTTTAGTCAAACAACATCAAGAGCAATACTCACTATTTTGAAACATGCAAAGTAAATAAATGGATGCTAAGTAATATCCAACATATTCATAATAAAAATACAAAGGCCAATAGTTAAGACAATTGACATGATAGATAACTAATTTTATACTGCATATCGGTGCCTTCTCCCGAAGCACACTCTCTCTTGATGCTATCGCATTAAGGATGTGGTACGTATTCATTAGTGGGGGCTATGAGGGTCCCTTCTAAACCTACTAACTTTATAGCAATGAACTAATATCAATAACGGCCTTTCATTTCACTTCCTTCTCTCGCAACAAAACAAAGCGCAAATAATAAGTGGATGGTCAATTCACCCTTGTTAATTAAATTGTTTACTTTGTAACTATTAACCTCTAAATGAACTTGTAGATACCCGACATAAAGGATGTTATCTACATTCAGAATACGGAGGACATTGCTAGAAATAGTACAACTAGACGGTTCACATAAAAAAAGCATGCAACAGTCTATCTATACTAAGCAATCAGAATACAAAATATAAATGCTACTTTCTTGTCAATGATCTTCTTGTAAACACAAGGTTCATCAACGTTTTGCTCAAAGCTATATGATTTAATCACAATGTCATATATATCTCTTGTTCCAAGACCACTATGCGTACATCAATCTATAAATGGATTTAACAAGTTTGCAAACCTGTTGCCCTTGCCTTTGGACTCTTTGTTGGTTCATGTAGGTTTATTCTTCAAGATTACCATTCAAGAATATATTTTTAACATCCATCTGTCATATCCCATTGTCATAATATGAGGCAATGGATAAGATGATCCATATAGACTTTAACAAAGAAACAAGGGAAAATGTCTCTTCATAATCAACTCCTTCTCTTTTAGTGAAGCCATTTGCTACAAGTCTAGCCTAAGGGTTTGTACCTTCTCGTCTATACCCTTTTTCTCTTGTAGATCCACTTGCACCCAATAGACCTTACATTCTTCTGTGTATCCACAAGAAACTAGACTGAATTGGAGTACATTGACTCCATTTTAAGGTTCATGGCTTTTATCCATTATTCATGTTCAATACCCTTCATTACCTCTTTAAAAGACTAAGAATCGTCAACAGTATCCTGCTTAATGTTGTGTGTCTCAAAGGCATCTATATTAGAAACCAGATTACTTCTAATCCTTCTACTATGTTGAGGCGAATAATTTTCCTGATTGGAAAGGATTTTACTATCAAGTCTTAAGGATTCATCAACTATTCTAGTTCATGAGTTTTTAGAATTCAATGCCGGTGAGCTGTTAACAACCATGTTGACCTTCCTGGAATAACACTTGTTATAGGATATGTAGCATCATTGGAAGTTAATTCTTTCAACACTAGTGTCGATTGATATTCATGGTCTCTAACGTAATCCTCTTCTAAGAATGTTGTGTTTGAAGACACAACATCTTATTCTCATCTGGGTTATAAAAATAACCTATTTTCGTTTCTTTGAGGGTAGCCTATAAATAGGCATAACATTAAACGTGGTTTTAACTTTTCAGATTTGTAGTCAGCACATAGGACAACATCTTCAAATCCTAAAGTGACGTAAACTACCTTTATGTCATCTCCACAACTCATAGGGTGTCTTCAAAACACTCTTTATGGCTACCATGTTCAAAGTATATAACGCATATCCCCAAATATCAACAGTAGAGCAAAGCTCATCATCGACGAATCCATTTTCAAAAGTGTTCCATTTCTCCTTTTTGAAATACTATTATGTTGAAGTGTTCCACGTGCCGAGAGTTGAGATATTATTTCATGACTTACCAAGTAGTTTTAGAAGTCCAAGTTCATATACTTTCCACCACGATCTAATTACAACATCTTAATTCTTTTATCTAATAGGTTCTCAACCTTAGCTTTAAACTCCTTGAACTATTCAAGAGTTTCCCACTTATGCTGCATTAGATAAATGTAATCATATCTTGAGTAGTCATTTGTAAAGGATACAAAGTACTCATATATTCCTCAAGCTTTAGCATTCATCAGACCGCACAAGTCGGAATGTACAAATTCTAAATGTTGTTTGGCTCTAGCTCCCTTTGCTATAAAGGGTCTTTTAGTCATCTTGTCTTCTATGATAGATTCACATATTGGCAAAGTTTCCATCTTTAACCCACTTAGAGAACCACTTTTACTAACCTTTCAATCTTATTGAAATTTATGTGACCAAACTTCTCTGTGGCTTTGTTCTACTATTACTCGTTGTCGTTTCTAAATATTGTCTGAAACAACTTCTCTAGTCCTAATTTTTAGAACTTCATTTACACTATCTAAATGCTCTCAATAGTCACTTCCCTTAAATGAAAAACGCACATGTTCAATGCCTTATGAATAATCTATCCAAGAATTGAAAGATTCTTCCACTTAACAAGACTCAAGTACGGGTAAATCCAATTTACCTTCCTTGTCATTCTTCTTTATTTCTTTGTACTTAGGATAATTCATTTTCAATGGTAAAGCCTGTGGCAATGGAAACACTTTTCATCTTTCTCGCCATTGACTATCTTTACTTTAGGTGCAATGCCTTTATTCAACCTTCTCTTTTATATATTAGCCTTTGAGGTCCAACCTCCAAGCTTTGTTCTTGAGCTTCATGCTTCTGAATTGAACTTCTTTGAGACAACACTTATCTTAGTTTTTAAGTTCATATAAAATAGTAGCGTTTCTAGAATAAAATTTGCATTATTGGCTTTGTTTATTATAGCCTTATTCATTTATGCAGTATAGAAGTGCGTCATCATTTAGGAAATATTCTCTCTAATCGCTTCCCCGCCTTCTCTTTCGCATTATGAATTTTTAACCAAGGCACCACATTTTCCTTAACTTAAAGACTACCCATACACCCAAGGATTCCATCTTGTCATAAAGTTGTGACCATGCTCTTAGGCTTCATGATCGAGACATCTGTGACGTACGCCAGCATATAGACTCGACCTTTTCATTAACACCATGCCAACGAACATGCATCTCGTGAACATTTCACGTTGCATAGGTTACGGGTTCTAGAGGACCATTCTTTGTTAGAACGAGCTTCTTCATGTCCAACGACAAATATCGTGTTGATATTATTTTCTAAATGCCTAAGATTTTTTTATGTTAATTTGTCACTAGACAAAAATGAGATTATATAGTGTTGTGACATAAAATATGGCCCAGAAGTCTCGGAAGAGGCCGGGACCCGAACAAAGGACAAAAGGACCAAAGCCGA
>JBBMEG010059546.1:0-14983 GCA_037832605.1 Cyclanthera cordifolia
GTTGCATGTTGTCTGATTGAACTCATTGTGAACTCAGCCACTTGTGAGACGTTTTCTTTAGATTTCCTTGTTTAAAATTGTTTGACAACCGGGTACCCGCTTTTCATGTTTTAAACTTTCTTAATGGATTATTAACTGAAGCATTTATTACGATGATTTCTGTTTCTTTTAGGATTATTTTAAAACATGCATGATTAAGTAGTCTAGGGCGACCTTAGCCGGGGTCAGGTCGTTACAGATCCCGTCATCGATTCGAGCAAATCTACTACCTGTGTCTAAGCCACGCCTACCTTGAACATGAGCACTTTTATCAAGCACATGGTCCCCTTAGGACAACAATAAAATCGTGGGTTCCCTTTGAAAAATCGAGAAAACACGTTTTCAATGGAACAACAATAAATGGGCTAGTTTCCATTTGGAACATCCCAACCCCTCATAAATTAATAAACTCAAGATGAGTAATTCTTTTTGGAACATTCTAGTCCATACATGTGACAAACCACTTTCGAGGTAAGGTAGTTTATTATTTGTTTTAAATTTTTAAATTTAGTTTGTTTTTATTTATGAAAAAAGAAATAAACTAAACCTACCCCCACCCTCTCAAACTCTCCCTCACCCACCTCCCTCTCGGTCTCACTCTCTCCCTCGCCGATCTCTCTCACCCGCCTCCCTCGTTTCTCTCACCGACCGATCAATCACTACGACCCACTCCCTCACCCATTGCCTGCGATCTGTTCGCCCGACTCAACCCCTCTCTTTTACCGATCTCAGTCCCGATCTCTCTCTCTCTTTTTCGACCTTTCCCTCTCTTGGTCGTTTCCGGCTAGCCATTGCAAGATATAGATTTTCCTGCCCCTGAGTCAATGTGTTTCAGCGCTATAATGTGTGGACGTGCATTTCAGGCTTGGTTTGGCTCGGCTTGGCTTGTAGCTGTGAGTAAGCTCGGTTTCTTGTTGGATTTTTGTGTTGCTTTTGTTATTCCTCTCTTTAATTATAGCTTTCTCTCTTAATTGTGTGGTTTGGACTCATTTAGATTGAAGGGTTTCGAGCAAGTTCGTCGTCGGGGTGAGTTCTTGGTTCGGGTTGGTCAATTAAGGTTTTCGTTGGGGCTAAAAGTTATATTGCTTGTCGTTTCAGCTTGGTTTTAAGTGTGTCGGGTTTGTCTTACGTGAATGGTTGTTGGTTTCGACTTTGCCTAGTTTTAGGAGTTTTAGGGGAAGCCTTTTGCTAGGTTGTGTAAGCACCCGTCCCAGACTAGGGTCACCCTAGACTACTTAAAACATGCATGGTTTAAAATAACTCTTAAAGAACAGAAATCAGAGTAATAAATGTTTCAGTTAGTAATCCATCAAGATCATTTAAAACATGTAAAGCGAGTACCTGATTGTCAATCATTTTTAAACAAGGAAAACTATACAAAACGTCTCACAAGCGATCCAGTTCTCAATAAGTTCATTCAGGTAAAACATGCAATAAAAGAAAAAATCCCTAAACATGACACCACACGACCCGAGTCCATGGTCTCCCCAGTCATCCCGATCAGCCATCCTTGTAGAGTTCATGCGTACCTGTGGAATCTACGGAAAAGAAACGGGGTGAGTTATGAAACGCAGTAAAAATCCACAATCGAGATCAACACAATAAAACAGTTAACACAAATAAATATGGAAATAGGGGCAGATAATCAACAGAACATAGGAGTCCCGTAGAATCGGACAATGCCGGATGGTTACTGGATGGTGAAGGTGACTCTGGGGCTATCACGAAGGGACATGCCACTCCCGGGTCCCACATAATAAATCGTACACATCTGGGGCTACCCTGATAGGGAATGCTACTCCTGGGCCTTCATTGGGTCACTTGCTCGGGATTCTATCAAACATATACATAACTACCACATAATATACTCATAACGGGAGTAAACAGTAAATTCTACAATTACATGAATAACCGGTAAGTAAGCATTGAATAACTTTAAATTCATCTAAGTTATTCTACGCGTGAAATTAATATGTGATAGGGCTTGCATAAATTTCCCTTACCTTCGTCGAAGATCTATAATCCCTTAATTTGCTCAAGTTACGTGTTCTGACACTGTTTTCCAAGCTTAACTAGTCAAATAGGGTAAAACACTAAGAATTTGGCCTTGAAATCACAAAAAACGGACTCAAAATGACGAAAATATCCAAAAAACACTACCTGACAATTTTTGGCGAGGTGACGGCGGCGCATGGCCGGACAGCGACGATGGACGGCGCCATGTGGGGAAATGCTGGCCAACACATGAAGAAGATGCGCGTCTTGGCTCGCGGGCAGGTTCGGACGTCGCTGGCAGCTTCGGAGTGGCTGGCAAGCTCGGGACGTGCACGCGACTAGACTTGGAGGCAGAGGCAGGTTCGGAACAGCTCCACCAATTTGAAGCTGGCGCGGCAGCGACGATCTCTCACTTGGCGACGCGTTTCGACGACTCAGAGACGGGCTGGGCAGCAACGGGTGGCTGGTCGTCAGGGCGATTGAGGCGGCCTCTCACTTTGCGACACGCAGGGAGCGTTCGCTGGCGAGTTGGGCGACGACGGGTAGTGTGACGCGTGGCCCTCGCCCGTTGGCGAGCTGGGCTATGCTGTCTCCCTGGGTGACACGCGACAAGTGATGGCTAGCGAGCTGGTGGCGCTATCTCCCTGGGCGACACGAGGCGAGCGGTGGCTGGCGAGCTGGGCTACGACGGGCGGAGCAACGCGTGGCGAGCGGTGGCTGGTTCCTCGGATTCTGGTGGCGGCAATGATTTTGAAATCATGACCTTAAAAATAGGTCATCCCTGGCCTTTAAGAGCTCCTGGAAAAGAAGGAGAAAATTACGAAAATGCCCCTACACCATAATTACCAAAATACCCCTGAAGTAAAAAATGACCTTTCTACTTGAAGTTAACAAAAACTGACTTCACATCTCCCGAAATGTACTTTTAATAAAAATAAATTACCCAAAATAAAATTCAAAAAGACCCCCGGGATTCCCGGTAAGCCCAAAAAGACTAAGACTAACCTTAAAATAATAGGGGCGAAAGACCGGGCTGTTACAATATTCCTCGAAAGTGAACTAAGGTAAGAATAGCTAGGGGTAGTGTGCAGGCATGTCATCTTCTCTCTCTCAGGTGGCCTCTTCCACTACTTGACTTCACTAGAGTACCTTAACCAACAAGATCTCTTGGTTCCGTAAAACCTTTCTGTCTTTCTCCAGAATCTGAACCGGCTTCTCTTCGAAGCTCTAATCCTTATTCAGTTGTAACGGCTCGTGGTCAATAATATGAGTGGGGTCGTGAACATACTGCCTGAGCATCAAAACATGAAAAATATTGTGCACAGTAGACAGGGAGGAAGGTAAGGCTAAGCGATAAGCAACTACTCCAATCCTCTCGAGGATCTCGAAAAGTCTGATAAACCATGGGCCAAGCTTGCCCTTGGTTCCAAATGTTAGAATTTTCTTCATGGGAGAAACCTTGAGGAACACATGATTCCTCACTTCAAACTCCAAATTTCGGCATCTGACGCCTGCATAGCTTTTCTGTTGACTCTGTGCAGTAAGCATCCTCGCATGGATCTTCTGAACTGGGTCATTGGTCAACTATAGCAACTCAGGGCCCAAAATTTTTCTCTCTCCTACCTCATCCCAAAACGCAGGTGATCTACAACGTTTTCCATACAAGGCCTCAAATGGAATGGTGGACTAATAACTATTATTATACGCAATCTCCATCAAGTACAACCACTGATCTCAACTGCCAGGAAAATCGAGCACGCAAGCCCTTAACATGTCCTCCAAGATTTGGTTGACCCTCTCGGTTTGACCGTCCGTCTGTGGATGAAAAATGGTACTGAACTTACACAAGGTTCCAAGGCCTTCCTACAACCCCTTCCAGAAGCGTGAAGTAAACGGGGCGTCTCTATCTGAAACAATGCTAATTGACACCCCATGATAACGCACAATCTCCTTCAAATATAACAGGGCCCACTTCTCAACTGAGTAGTCTAACTCCCTAGGTATAAAGTGGGTGTTCTACGTAAGTCGATCCATGATCACCCATATCACGTTAAAACCCATCGGAGTCCTAGGAAGTCCTGATATGAAATTCATAGAAACATCTTCCCACTTCCACTCTAGGATGCTAAAAGGTTGCAACAACCTATTGGTTTTTGACTCGGCGTCTTTACCTACTGACAAATCAGACACTTACTAACGAACTCGGCTATATCTCTTTTCATAGTGTTCCATCAGAAGCTCTACTTTAGATCTTGATACATCTTAGTACCCTTGGGTGCCAAGCAAACAGCGAATTGTGAGCATCTGATAACAACTCAGCCCTGATCTCGGCATCAGCAGGAAACACCAGTCTCGGTCTGAACTGCAACCGACCATCAGAGGCAATTGATCAGTTACTAGCCTCCTCGACGTGTACGCTATCGAACAACACTGTTAGACCCTAATCTCTCTGCTGTTCCTCCCTAATCCTTTGTCTCAACGAACACTAGATGGTCAGGCGAGCCAACTACGCGGTAGTCTCCTGAACTAACACAATCCCGGCTCTGCTCAACTCTCGCTGGAAACGAGTCTGAGTTACAAGTAAGGCTGTTGAGTATGAGGTCTTCCTACTTAGGGCATCAACAACCACATTTTCCTTTCCTGGATGATAGAAAATCTCGCAGTCGTAATCCTTTACTAGCTCCAACCAGCATCGCTGTCTCATATTTAACTCTTTCTGGGTGAAGAAATACTTTAAGCTCTTATGGTTAGTGAAATTTGGGTCCTTTCCCCATACAGGTAATGTCTCCAAAGCTTAAGGGCAAAAACCACTGTTGCCAACTCCAAGTCATGAGTCTGGTAATTCTGCTCGTAGTTCTTAAGCTATCTCGACGCGTAAGCTATCACCTTCCCTTTTTGCATAAGTACAGAACCTCAAACCATTTTTGAAGCATCGCAGTACACAATAAAATCCCATGAGCCCTCTGGAACGGCCAGCACTGGTCGGTCGTGAGACATCTCTTTAGCTTCTGAAAACATGTTTCACACTTATATGTCCAGGAAAACACTTGTCCATTTCTGGTCAACTGAGTCATAGGCTCTGCCAACTTCCATAAATTTACCACAAATCATCGGTAGTAACCAGTTAATCCCAAAAAACTTCCTCTATATTCGCAGGATCTACCGAAATGCCCCGACTCGAAACAACGTGCCCCAAGAAGGCAACTTCGCAAAGCAAGGACTCACACTTAGAAAACTTGGCATATAACTGATTTTGCCTGAGCGCTGACAAACTTTTCTTAGATGCTCCTCGTAGTCGGACTTAGTTTTCGACTAGATCAGTATATCATCGATGAACACAATCACAAACTTGTCCAATAACTCTTTAACCACCATGCATATCATGTCCATTAATGTTGCTGGTGCATTAGTCAACCCAAAAGACATCACCACGAACTCGTAATGTCCATAACGGGATATAAAAGCTGTCTTAGGAATGTCCTTCTCCTTGATTCTCAACTGGTGGTATCCAGATCGCAAATCGATCTTGGAGAACACTGATGCTCCCTGGAGCTGATCAAAAAAATCATTGATCTTGGGCAACGGATACCTTTTCTTAACTATCACCTTGTTCAACTCTCGGTAGTCAATACGCAACCGCATCAACCTATCTTTCTTTTTAACAAATAATACTGGAGCACCCTAGGGAGACACGCTTGGCCTCATAAACCCACTATCAATCAACTCCTGCAACTGAACCTTCAGTTTCTTTAGCTCTACTAGAGCCATTCTATAAGGTGCCTTCGATATAGGCACAGTACCAGGTTGCAGCTCGATACAAAAGTCAACCTTTCGAGGTGGTGGTAATCCTGGTAGTTCGTCTGTAAACACATCAGCAAACTCCCCAACCACGGGCACTGCATCGATTGACGACTTGGCTTCCTTCTCTCTAGTGATTGATGCTAAGTAACTTCTCGCGCCCGAGGACAACAACTTACTTGCCTTCAACAAAGAAATGATCTTTACGCATTCCCTAGACTTTTGTCCCTTAAACTTGAAGCTAGGTCTTGATCTTTACGAACTTTTTAAAGTCCTTGATCATTTTGGTTTTATCAGAAACGTTGTGCACAGTTCTCACTCTGCTCAACTGCGACAGGTTCGTGTGACTGTGAGGGAGCCACCGAGGTAGCACTGACATCTGGGCCCTCCCTCTAAGAGGCATCTACTCTAGATGGGGCAACATCCTGCTGCGAAACTTCTTAGATTACTGGCAACAACTCCAGTATAGTGCCTCTGATCATCATCTAGATAACGGCCATTGCTTCCACAGTCAACCCTGGCACTATCGTCGCTCAAGTTGGTGAGTCCAAGGGTTCGACCGGCTGACTAGTCGCTCTGGTGTTCCTCCTAGGGACGGCTGGTACTCCAGCTCCTCTCAGACATACTTTCGAGCTGCAAAGGAAAATCGATCTCTCAATCCCCTTCTATTCAACAATTACAAGACTACTAAACAAGTAACATAGCACAACATAGAACTCGCAATCTACAACCTGAATGCAAATTTTATTATAACTACTCATGCTGGTAAACAGTACACATCGATTACTTGATGACGATCGGCAGCTGAAGACCATGAGACTCAACAACTTACAATGTAAGTCAGTCTACAGAATCTATAACTCTAAGATCTGATACCAACTGTAAGCACGCGCCCAAGACTAGGGTCACCCTAAACTACTTAAAACATGCATGGTTTAAAATAACTCTTAAAAAACACAAATCAGAATAATAAATGTTTTTGTTAGTAATCCTTCAAAATCATTTAAAACATGTAAAGAGGGTACCCGATTGTTAATCATTTTTAAACAAGGAAATCTATAGAAAACGTCTCACAAGCGATCCAGTTTGCATTAAGTTCATTCAGATAAAACATGCAATAAAAGGAAAATGCCCTAAACTTGACAACACACGACCCGAGTCCATGGTCTCCCCAGCCAGTGTGGTAGATTCCATGCGTACCTGTGGAATCCACGGAAAACAAAGGGGGTGAGTTTTGAAACTCATTAAGGATCCTCAATCGGGATCAACACAATAAAACAGTTAACACATATAAATATGGGAATAGGGGCAGATAAGCAACATAACATAGAAGTATCGTAGGACCTGACAATGCCGAATGGTTACTTGGTGGTGAAGGTGACTCCAGGGCTATCACGAAGGGACATGCCACTTCCGGGTCCCAACATAATCAATCGTACACATCCGGGGCTACCCTGATAGAGAATGCCACTCTCGGGTCTTTTATTGGGTCACTTGCTTGGCATTCTATCAAACATATACATAACTATCACGTAATATACTCATAACGGAAGTAAACAGTGAAATCCATAATTACATGAATAACCGGTAGGTAAGCACTCAACAACTTTAATTCAACTAAGTTATTCTACGCACGAAATTAATTCGTGATACGGCTTGCATAAATTTCCCTTACCTTCGAGGAAGATCTATAATCCCTTCATTTGCTCAAATTACTTGTTCCGACATCGTTTTCCAAGCTTAACTAGTTAAATAGGGTAAAACAGTAAGAGTTTGGCATTGAAACCATAAAAAACGAACTCGAAACGACGAAAATATCCAAAAAACACTACTCGATAATTTTCCGGCAAGGTGACAGCGGCGCGTGGCCAGATAGCGACGGTGGACGGCGGCGCGTGGGGAAATGCTGGTTGGCGCGTGAAGTAGATGCGTGTCTTGGCTTGCGGACAGGTTCAGACGTTGCTGGCAGCTGCGGAGTGGCTGGCAGGCTCGGAGGCTTGGAGGCAGAGGCCGATTCGGAACAGCTCCACCTATCCGAAGTTGGCGCAGCGGCGACGCTCTTTCACTTAGCGACACGCGGCGAGCGTCCGTTGGCGAGCTGGGCGGCGACGGGTAGTGTGACGCGTGGCGCTCGCCTGCCGACGAACTGGGCGGTGCTATCTCCCTGGGCGACACGCGGCGAGTGGTGTCTAGCGAGGTGGCGACGCTGTCTCCCTGGGCAACACGCGACGAGCGATCGCTGGGACGACGGGCGGCGCTGCGCAACGCGTGGTATCACGATCGTACTTCGTTGAGCGGCGGAGAGAGCTTGTCGGGCCCGTTCTGACACACGAACGGGCTTCACGGGAAAATTTTGGAAAGCCAGTGGCATGAATAGGCTCTCACGGGAACCTTCATCTCGGGTTTTGGGAAAAACATTTTGAAAAAAGGATTTTAGAAAACATTTTGAAATGGTTATATGCCTCGAACAGTTTACAGGAATTTAGACCAAATCTTTCAACATATAACTTGGTGGGAGTTCACTACCCCCTATAGTACATTCTGGACAATTTTTGATGTGGCAGGCTTGCATATCAAAATGGCGAGAAGTCATACGGGCGACACACAAAAGACAAGGGCCAAAGGCCAACGACATAAGTAAAGCCTACGCTAGAAAGCACGATGACGAGGGGTTGCAAAGGGATGCGGCCATGGGCAACAAGCCTTGGACGAGCATACATGAGGTGTCAAGGCATACGACCATGGACGACCATGGGCAACACGCCCTGGACAAGCCTTAGACAAGCATGACCGTGACACGTGGCGAGCGGTGGCTGGTTCCTCGGATTCTAGCAGCGACAATGATTTTGAAATCATGACCTAAAAAGGTCATCTTTGGCCTTTTATAGCTGCTGGAAAAGAAGGGGAAAATTATGAAATTTCCCCTAGGCCAAAATTACCAAAATACCCCTAAGGTCAAAAATTACCTTTCTACTCCCGTTTTCTAAAATCTGACTTCGCATCTCACGAAACGTATTTTTAATAAAAACAAATTACCCAAAATAAAATTCAAAAAGACCCCTGGGATTCCCGGTAAGCCCAAAAAGACTAAAACTAACCTTAAAATAATATAGGCGAAAGACCTGGCTGTTACAGATCTGCTTAGGCATCGACACTAATTTGTGATTACTTTGATTTCGTGTAGAAAAGAGGACTTAAGCTCGTTAAGATGTTTTGGACTCGCTCGAGCTAGTGCCTCTCAGTTATTTATTGTTCAGTAGAGGCCCTAACGGGTGCATAAGTAGTTGTATTCTTGCTTGGCTGGTTTCTTTATCGTGTTGTTACAACTTTATTGCTCGATATTTCTTTATTGAATTTTAAAGCACGTGGTCTGTGATCTGGTAGGCTAAAATATGGTTATGAGTTGTTTGTTGCTCGTTAATTCTTTATTGAATTTGAAAGCATGTGGTCTATGATCTGGTAGGGTTAGGTTATCGATTATATGTTGTTGTTGTTTTTCGTAGTACATCATCGATAATGTGTGGAAAGACATTAGAAAAGTGATGCATGTCTTCTTCGAAATTTTCTTGATTTAGAAATTGATTGTTGCTTGATCGAGTCACTTTCCCTGATGGAGCGAGCATGTCGGCCATGCGGTCTAGACATGAATCATCCCCACCATAAGGTGGTTGCAGTAGACCATAGGGTCTATTGTTTGTGTGACACGTCAAGGGGCAACCCATAGAGGTGTAGGGTTGGACGCAACCAACGTTCCCTGACAGATAGAGATTACTATTGTAAGAGGCTTCGCACGTTATTAGGGTGATGATCGCTACATCGACCCAAAGTGTGGTGGGACTGACCATAGGGTCGAAAGTCTGCACTCAGGTAATTGGCATCACCTGGGAACCTGGTCGTCCATACGAGTAAACTAGCTGAGTGGTCTAAGGTGTATAGGGTGCGATAGTGAGAATCAGAGATTGGTCGATTATCCCTCATTACATGAGTTGGAGCAGGAACTTGCTAGGCAGCGAGCAGCCGAATTTGCTTTGGCATAAGTGAGCACCGCGGTAGCAGGTTGGATCGCTCTCGGCTTGGTACCGTGCGTAGTACTTTATGTGTTTGGGATTGACTCCACCGTGCTAGAGGGACCCATGATAGCCTGGGCGACTCGAGTGGTTAACCCTTGCCCCTAGGCGCTCTACCGTACCGGGAAGAGTTCGGGTATTGGCTTTCCAGGTTTTAGGGCATTCGCCAGTAAGGCCCTTCTCGAGAACTGTCTCAGGGTTATCAGATCAGGTGACTCGAGTTCTCGGGAGTTAGGATGTTTCCCTTCGTTTGTTGTGATTTTTTATAGACTTAATTGTCAATGTACGTTAGCTTTTGTCATTATATGCTTGCATACCCGTGCAAGTTCTCTTACTCGGTTTCATGACTCACCCTTCATTTTATGTTGGTTGTGGCTTCCATCCACAGGTGCATGTCTATATCAAGACGGTTGACAGAGGCAGCTAGGCGACCGGAGGGGAAAAGACTAGTTATTGACACACGTCTAGTCTTTCTACTCTTTTTATAGTTTTGTACATGCATTATTTCGAATCATTTTGTGTAGACATGTGTTTTTGGTTTTAAACGAGCCCTCAACTCTGTACATGGCTTTTGGAAAGTAGGATGATCTAAAACCTTTTTCAGGTTATGTTCTTTTTTATAGGTGCGGTTTCTTCATTTTTAGAGCAAACTCTGCCAAATTTTTTTAAAATATTTTCATGCATTGTCTTGACACCTCAGGTTAACCTTACGTTTTAAAATCGGGTTGTCACAACACATATCACTATACATATACCAATATTATGCAAGTTCAATGTAAAACATCCCAACCTAACATTAACAACGATAACTCATATCAACAACAGTACTTAGAAGTACGTACACTCAAATCATAATAAAATATCAAATATCATGGAAACACAACAGTCAACACAAGATATCAATCAAGCTCATTTAATAAGCATACATGTTACGGAACCACAAATCACAAATAGGGGTAACAATTCCTTACTTTTGTTGAAATCCACAAATGAGCTTCTTAGCTTTAAATCCAACGGATAAATGGTTCAAAAATTGCATCAAATACCATAAAAATGGATTCATGTCATTGAAATTAACAAAGGGGACCGAACTTCAAAAAACTTGTTTTTAGGTCTTAGCGTCTGTCAACTCGATTGGTTTGGTCAAATTTTGTCAAATTTTGTCAACTTAGTCAAAAGGACTCACGTTGACCTAAATGAAATTATACAAAGCCAACAAGGAAATATCTGTAGACGAGCTATCATAGCTATTGGTTAGGGCCTTCATTAGCTATGTTCAGTGTACATCTTTCATGTTTAGGCATATCAACGTGAATAAGAGAAGTTTGTGTAGTCCTACACCTAATTAACTTGTTAGTAGTAGTATGCGTACCAACGACATCAGTCACCATTTCTTGTCTTTGTTTAGAGTTGTTTAGTCAAGGTGTTCCCTATGAGTTATATAGATCAATGCCAATGTGTACAATAATTAGTGGGTGAGTGTTGAGAGAAGCCTGACAAGGAAAACATGTACGCGCTAAGGGCGCTCCTTTGTTTCCACGTCATGTAAAGTACTTCATGACCTAGTATTTACTTGTATGCATAACTGAACTTTGTATATTATACCTCGATTGAGATTATTGTTGGTTTCATGAATTTACTATGTATTATTGGACTGTGTATATTGTATCTTGATTAAGGGTTCTTACTAAGTATATTTATACTCACTCAATGAATTATAAAGTATAAAGTGTTTTTTCTTAGTACAAATTGGAGAGGGGGACACAAAAACCCTATATAGAGGGCACAACTACCCTCAAATAAATGAAAGTTAAATACCGATTTCTATGATCAAACTCGTGACGTGGTGTTAAACTAGATTACCACCAAACAAAGAAGCCAACGTGCCACTTACCCTTTCGGTAGTATAAAGTGTAGTTTAAGAGCATGCTTAGTAAGAACTTCATGTTAAGATTGTATTGAAAGAGCATATTTAGTTTACACTTAGCTATCTTTTGAATAAAAAATTTGAAGTATTATTACTTGTAAGTAAATGATTTCTCATGTACTAAGAATTGATGTTTAAGACTATTTTTAGGAGTAGGATTCTAACATAAACCATCATCTAAAATACTTCTATCATTCGAAAGAACTTTTCTTAATACGATTCTTTCTAATCAATTTCCATTAAGTCACAATGTTCTTTTATTAATCTAATTAATTGACTAAAATGTCAAGTGAATAATCAATAAATAAATAACAATTAATTCTATTAATTTCTAATTCACTTTTCACGATCAAAGGCGGCCTTTTAAAACATTTTCAAGAGAATACAGTTTCTTTTAAGTAGATTCGAATGAATACTTTGCATGACTTTTGAAAAACTTACTTTTCAAGAGCATCCCTGCATTCACATAATCAAAAAAATAAATAACAATGATTTATTTTGTAATCTACACATTAAAAATAAATCTTTCAAATAAAATTTAATTTCTATTTAATAAAACTATAACAGGCCGTTTAGGATGGGGATTGAGTTGGGAAGGATTCCCAACCCGGTGTTTAAGGTGGAGGGATAATATCCCACCCTCAACCTAATCCAACTTGGCTAGTGGAGCCCATGCACGCGAGTAAAAAAGAGTGAATATTATTTACAAACTGGACTATTTAACTTATTTATTTATAGACAGTGTATATTTTATTTATGTGTATTTACTTTACTTTTAATATTTATCATGTATTTTTTTCAATATATCTTGTTATTTAAATAATATTTGTAATTATTTATATATATGTATTATTATAAATATGCATTTGATCTTTTTAATTATTGTTTGTTTCGTCAATTATTTTACTTCAGTTGATAATCAAAAAAATATGTTTCTTCTATTTTCATATTAATTTTCAAACAATAGTTAATGAATTTAAAAATAAAAAGTCCATTTTTTATATCACGTCATTTAACAATATTTGTAATTATTTTGATCATCTAAACTGTAACAAATTTTAAATTTCATAAATAATAAAAAAATATAAATAAACTTTAAATATGTTATTTTGTGAATAAGGAAAAAACATTTATTTAATTAAACAAGAAATGAAAATTTTGAAAGTGTTATCATTTTTTTAAAACTTGAAAATGATATTTTATGAAATATTCAATTAAAAATATTATATTAATTATCTTAATTATTTTATAAGAAAACAATTTCATCTCATCACATCTCATCACATCAACTTTTATCACATCCTAACCCACCACCACAAGTATCAACTTACTAACACTTCTCATTCTAACTCATTACTTTAAACACTAACTTCCTAACACTTCTCTTCCCATCCCAACTCATCACATCACTTCCCATCTCAACCCGCCCTATTCAACGCGCCTTAATTATTATACTTCTTAGATATTCGAGGATGCATTACTATTTTATCATGTACACGTATGTATGTATATTTACATATATGCATGTGTACACATACATGTGTATGTTGTGACAAAGTTAACCAAACAAAAAGAAAATATGAGGATTAAGTGAAATAATTATGAAATTAAGGAGCACAAAATAGGGAATAGAATGTAGAAAAGGTTTTAAAAAGAGGAGTATCTCTTGAAGATATAATGAGCAATAGGGTTGCCAACTATTCGGTGAGATAGATGGAAAGAATGAAAAACAAATAGAGAAAAGAATTGCGTGAGATACAGGTTGAAAGTGTGCGATTCATTTCATCATGTACATTATTTTTCTAGTTTTAAGAATGAAAAGGTAAAGCTAAAATATGAATCCAAGATAAACATGCCCACAAATAAAGCAAAATTTGATCTGATTTAATACAAAGAGTGTCAAGAAGGTTGGGAGGCTCACATTAAAAAGACGAAGAGATTTCACAATTTATAACAATATGTGGGTTATTGCTCTATAAATGTAATTGGCTATAACTCACACATATATGTATGCTTTGATGGGGTTGTATAGTATGGGATGAGTTGCAGAAAATCAGTATTTAGAGTGCATCAATGATGTAATTAGCTAGATTGAAATCTAAGTTTTAATTATGTGGTTGAAATAGGTAATAGGAAAGTTACTATTTGAGGTGCATACATGATATGAGTTAGAACAATAAATCAGTAAGATTGATATGTCTTGGAACAATGAATATGATGCATTTTGGAATATTACAAAAAAAAATTTATTATTCAATTAATCAGAGTATATGTCAGTAAGCAAAATACATTTGAGTATCAAATTTTTCACCACAGGAAGTAAACAAAAGAAGAAATATCTCTCAATTATTCATCAAGTATCAAGTTTGTTTATATATATACATATATATATACACATATATATACACACACATATATAAAAGAACAAAGTATATTCTACGGCATGTACTTTTGTTGTTGTACCTAAATTAATGGAGACATCAAAAAAAATGATTATTAAGATTAGACAAAAAGAATCCAGGGATGTGACGCAAAGAAAAAATGTAAAAGAAGACATTTTTTGAAAGCTCACGCGGCAGATATGTATTAAGTTCAATCTTTAAAAAAAAAAAAAAGAAAAAAAAAAAAAGAAGGGTTAAGGACAAAAAAGAGAATATCTCTTTCTAAATTGATATAGGAGTGTTCAAAGACCGATCGAACCAATGAACCGAACTGAACCAAACTAAATTTGATGGTTTGGTTTGGTTTTAAAAAAAAAATTTGGTCCATCGGTTCATTAACTAAGAAAACCGAGTTATTTGGTTCAGTTGTTGGTTCATAATCTAAAAAAACCAAAAGACCGAACCAATTATATAGTGTGTTTTAAAATTATAAAGACTGTTGATGCCGAAAAATGGTCAACGGTCTATCCACAGTACTATTTGTTTAGTAGAGAACGAAAGGGCCTGCAAAACAGAAAGGTTTAGGGCTCACCGGTGTGGTGTGAGCCACAGGGCCTCCGATGCCTAAGTCAGAAAACGGGTAATAAGAAATAAGTAAGAATAGCAAGGACTAGCTTAAGGTACTTAGCTTAGGAATCGCCCCTGAAAGGGTGGAATGAACTGACTCTTATAGCAGCCGGCCTTGTAACCGCTGCGGCTCACTTATGGCGATGTAA
>JBBMEG010059587.1:1339-14971 GCA_037832605.1 Cyclanthera cordifolia
GACCTAAATTATTTAAATAATTCAAATTAAATACTTATCTCACCAAATTAATAAATTATCATTCTAACTTATAAAAAGTTAGGTGTTTATTTATGGATTTTAATTAAGTTTGTTTATGGAGAAACCAAAAAATGGAGTGCTTACGTGCCCAAACAAGTGCTCTACCCACAAAATAAGTTCATATGTTCATAATAAGTGAACCATGAAACCACAAAATAAGTACTAAAAATATTTTATTACACTCACTCTATCAAAATCACCATACAAACAAACAATTACCACAAAACCCCTACACAAACAAACCTATACAATTGTTTTTCAAAATCATGAAACAAACAAATGTTTAATTCAAAACACTCCACTGAATCTATCAACTAAACAAGCTATTATAAAAACAAATTTCTACACACTCGTAATAACTCCCATACATAAACACTCAAAATAAACACTACATAAAATCTCAAACAAAACACCCCTCAGCAAAATATTGACTTCCAATTTTCCCTGATAGAAAAACTAGCAGAGCACCAAAAGTAATAATATAAAAATAACAAGGGAAGAATCAGGTTTCGCAACATTTGAAAACATAAATAATGAAGGTTGTCAAAACTTGATTTGCATTAGAAGATAATTATGGCTCTCAAAAAAGACGACGTCCAAAAGTATCATTATCTAACAGAACAATCCAAAGATGTAAGAAGTTCCAAACAAACTTGAAATAATAAATAGCACAACCGAAATAAAATCCTTGTACAACACCAACTAATAATGTTGTTTCATAATTTTCCTTCTTCACTCGTCATCCTCATCCTCATCAGAATCGGCATCAGCTGCGGAGTTGAGAGCATTCAAACGCTCCACCAAGCGGGCTTTTCTTTCATAGTAGGTCAGCTTCTTCAAATTGTACCTGTAATTCAACAACCACCAAATGTAGGATAATGATCACGATGCCGTGAAAAACATTTTTATAATTATTTACAAAGATTAAAGCTTCAATTATACCTCTTGTGTGCCTTAGGTTGTGCCTTGTTGGATTTCTTGGCCAATGGGTCTGCACGGATGGCAGCATGAACTTTCTTGTATAATCCTTCGATATCATCCGCTTCAATGCCCTTCTTGATGTATTCGCTGAAATGAGATTGATACTTCTCTGGTTCATCTTCCATCAGGGTCTAATAAAAGACATTTGAAAAGATTGAACTTTGTTGCCAAATATTGTTAATTATGAAACTAGCATAGAAAAGTTGAGCTTCATTTGGGTCATACCCGCATGTATGCAGCAACGTGTCCACCGTATATGTACTTTCGATGAACTTCAGCATCGAGCTGCTTACTATCCTTGGAAAAACCAGCAAATCTCTTGTCACCATGAGGGATGTCCAATCCACCATCCAAAGCTCCCTGCGTTTAAACAAAATTGGTTAAATTGCGTGCTTCCAAAAGATGAAAATTTACAAAACACTCAACAACAAAGGCTAAAAAACTGAAAAGCTTTTGTTTCTTTGATTCTTTAATTTAAAATCCATACAACCAGCTAGCTACTAGAACTATACTCAGGAAAACAACAATCTATGGAATTTCAGAACAAGAAAAAGTTCAAAATCGAGATTACAGAACACTCGGAAAAAATGAGTATAAACTAATACCTGCGATATCATACATTTAACAAATACAAATATGAAAATCATTTTTTCTAGAAAAGATCATAGACTATTGTAATTTCAGATGGCTAACAAATAATTAGTTACGAACTGGAAATAGAATATCTAGAGATTAAATTAGAACCTTAAGAGCACCAAAAACACGATTTCCTGTTGTAGTTCTAACAAGACCAACATCTAGGAGAGCACGGAATGGCCTTCGGGTATCTGCTGGCTCCACTGAGTAATCTTCACCAGTAGCCTATGAATGCAAGGTCACAGTTTGAAGCAAATAAATAATTTATACCATACACATGTGATTAGATAAATATTGAAGAATGAACATACCTCCACGTTGCCCTCATATTCAGCATCCATCTCAAGATGTTTCAGGACACGTCGTGCTAAGAGAAGTCCAGTGCAATAGGCTGAACATTATTCAACAGAGCAAAGAACTGAATGAGTAAGTGGAATATTATAAATGAGAACAGGTCATGATAGAAAAAAGGGTGTTACAAAAAACACGCACCTGCAGCATAGTTGGTAAGGCCAACTTCAAGCCCATAACGGGGAAGCTCTTGAGAATAAGCTGAAGCAAGGACCAAGTCCCCAGCAATGCTAGCAGAAATGATTTGAGCTGTAATACTTTTGTTTGACTATTGAATGATGTCAGGGACAGACAACTCAAAAAAAAACTAACGTGAAACAAGTATATGTGGTGTACATTTAGATACATAAAGTGAATCAGTATTTGTGCTCGTAAATAGCACATATATGCAAAATTCTGTAGAAAAAAAAATTCAAATAATTGTCAGGATACAATACGGACAACAAAACGATACTTAGGAGTATTGTACTTGTTCTTGTCTTGATTGATTAGACGAATTCTGGCTCGATAATCAGTCTTTCCCTCTGTATATATCAATTAACATCAATCGAAACCCTAGAAAAAAGATTTCAACAACTGTCGTATAGTTCTCTAAATAGGGTAGAAAATAACCTCTCCTTCGCTTGAACTTGACTTGATACCGCTTAAAGTAGGCCTTCGTCTTCTGAGCCTTGGCGAAAGCCTACAATAAATTGCACATCGTGTAAACACCCACAATATCGTTGACATATCACAACCTATAAAACGACTTCGAATTCGAATTGAATGAAACAATTACCGACAGTATAATAAAATAAAACGACCCTAAATCTCATCTGTGACACCAAAGTAAAGCAGTGTAGTTTACAAATGTGTATGCAAAAATTAGAAGTTCATAATGAAGGAAACAAACTGACACTTCTAATTCAGGTGGTAAGAATGGAGGAATATCGAAGAAAGCAGTGAAGAGAAATAGCTCACAGAATCGCAAATAACCACTAATAAACGATTTTTAGTCATTCACAGGAAATAACATGAAATCGACAAATTACAGACATTCCCAGAAAATAATAATACATTAGCTCCAATTCAAAACGGATGGAAAACACAGTAAGGGCATGATTACGTCGATTTCTATAGTTTAATCAGTCGAAAGAAATAGTGAAAACATCCAATGGTGGAACATACTAACAAGAACAGGTGAATAACCAAAAAAGGGAAATAGAAAAAGCTCTCACCATTGTCGATCTGAAGACGCGAGCAGAGCAAGAACTCGTAAGAGGAGTGGCGGAAGTAGGGCAAATGAGCAGAACCCCTTTATATAATAAACCCTAGGTTACCTTCTTTTCTTTTTGGGCATAAAACCCTATGTTGGTTACAAACAGGCCGACGGCCCATCTTTTTATTCAAATTGGGCCAGGCCCATCTGTATGTATATTTGAAAGCATGCTCTATTTGTTTGTTTTTTTTTTAAGAAAATGTACTAAAACGCTCCTTTATATTTGATAGTAAATAATTATTTTTAATTATTTAATTAATTACTCAATCACAATTAAGTGTATTTAGAGAAAATATTTACAAATCCATTTATATAGACTATATCAAAACGAATTATTGTAACTAAAATAAATCTTCAATTATAATGATTCAATAATTTTTCAGTTATAATCATTCAAATAACTCATCATTTCAACTACTCAAATAATTCTTTATTTTAAAAACATTCCTAAATTTTTGTATCCATTTATATGTGTACGTTATTAATTAAATATAAATTGATAGTTGATTAATAATTTTATTAGTTTATTTGGTAAAATAAAACTTGAAGATATACAATTTTTGTATCATCTATTTATACATAACCTTATAAAATTAAAAACATTAACGTGTATCATGAATCAAAAAATTCATAAGTTCAATCATTTAATTGTTATTGAACAAACATAAATTTTTATGAACTTTGCAACTAGCATTATATATAATACAAAATTTTAAAAATTAGTGCGTACGCTAAATTTGAAATTTATATTAATAGAACTATATTTAATAATGTTAACAATTTAATCAACCAAATGGAAAATGTGAAATATAAATGTAAACGTATTTCTATGATTTTGTTAATAACATATATAGTTAGAATTATGATATCATCTAACATTGTTTTTACCATTATTGTTACTTTAATTTTGACAACCTTTGTATTTATAACTATTTTTTATGTCAAGGACATTAAGTTAAAAAAAAAAAAAAACTTACTTTAAAAGAATAAAAATTGTATTTATAACGATAAATAATTAAATTAAGTTTCAATTAAAGTTGGCTTGAAACTTATTAGACAAACCAATTTACTTGGAGACGTTTGAAAATATAGTGTCTAATTAAAAAATGATCAAAGTAATGTTGTAACTAATAATAATCTAACAAATGAACAAATACAATAAATTGATAATAATTATTCAAACGATAAATATTACATAATTGAGTACATTTGCAAATTATAAATTTTAACATTATTTAAATAAATTGAATATTAAAAAAACTTATAACACAAAATAATTAAAATAGACAAATGACAAATTTGAATGAAAATGATATATATATACTTTAAGTGGAGGTTGGCCCTGTTGTGCCACCCGCTCTGCGATTTTCGTTTGGCTGATTTGCTAGTCGCGTTAGAAATCTATATCCAAACGAGCTATTGGCTACAACTGCTTCGCATAAATCTACATCTAATAAACTATTATTGCCGCTATTATTTTTAACTACTCAAAATAACTAATCGTTTAAATACTCAAATAAACTCTTATTGCAAAATATCTCTCTACAACCCCCGGTTTTGTTTAAAAACTGTCGTTAACATTCAAAAGTTTAAAAAATACTATCGACTAAAAAACAATTTCACTATTATGTTTTAAATGAAAAAATACTAAAAAGAAAAAAAAAAAACCACAAATCCTATATAAAATGCGTTCTTACATAAATTAAAGTGAAATATCAATTTTCAGAATCGAACCCGTGATGATGGTGTTAAACAATACTAACACCAATAAATGAATCTACTAAGCCCTTTCGATTCAAATGACATTACTTTGAATGAGTAAAAAAAAAAAAAAAAAAAAAAAAAATTAATGCAAAAATTAGGCAAAAATTTATTACTATTAAGTGATTGTTTAACTTGGGTAGCGGCATTAAATAATTTACACATCCTTTTGAAGAATAGCATTTAAATCCATGGATCAAAATCAAACGTCTGTCTCGCTAAAAAGGTAAAAAAAATAAAATAAAAAATGATAGAGGTCAAAATAACATATTTGATCATAAACTTTCAATTCTGCTTTATTTATTATTATTTGAGTTAAAAAAAATTCAATTTAGTCCTTGTATTTGTATATTTGTTTTATTCTCGTTCTTAAATGTTTTTGAAATAATTAAATAATTAAACTATATGATGATTATTTAATATCAAATAAATTAGTTCAATAATATTAACAAGGCAAATAAAACATATGAACAGTACAATCTAAATAGTCATCCTCCAAACTGGAGGCCACATCGGGAGGAGAACCCCTTCCAAAAAGCATGTCCGTCCCTAGGCCCGACACCGGAATACATCAAAGAAGTGGAGACTACCGAACCTAGAATCGAGAGAGAGCACACTTCTCAAGCCCAAGTCTTCCACCAACTGCGCCACTCCCTTGGGACTTCAAAATCTATACTTTAGTTATTATGGTTTGAAAAAATATACAATTTAGTCATATGATTTGAAAAATTATAATTTAGTGAATAAAGTTCGATAAAATTAAAAAAATAGTACGTCGTTTGTATTTGTCGGTGAATAAAATAGGTAGAAATTAATTATTCTTGTGTTTAACAATAAGAGTGTGAGATAAATAATTAATCGAAAAAGAAAACATAATTTATACATCACATTTACATTTTTAATTCGCCTACTATTTGCAAATAACATGGACTGTTTGTTAGATTTTATAGAATCATATGCACTAAATTATATTTATTCAAACCATAAAAATTAAATTATATTTCTTCGCTCCATAGAGACTAAATTATATTTATTCAAATTATATTGACTAAATTTTATATTTTTTCAAACTTTAGGGACTAAAGTATAAATTTTCAAATCATATGAACTGAATTGTAATTTTGAGAAAAATGAGCTAAATTTACCTTGATTCTATTATATCTCTTATCCATTTTGTTTGGTTAGTTAAACATATCCCACCGATTTATTAATAAAATGTTATTATAAACAATCATATAATTTTACAGAAAAAAAAAAAAATGATATAAAAGTTTTTCGGAAAGCCCGAATACCAGTTTCTTCCACCCACCATTGTTGGGAAGTGCAGCAACCTGGAGCTGGAGATAGAGAAGCAACACCAAGCTATCACAGACCTTCTGCCATGGCATCTTTCGCGAGCTTAATTCATCTAACATGGCCTTTCATCTTCTTCATCATCCTCTCATTTCTCTCTCCCGCGTTTGCAGCTGAGTCGGATCACAAGGTAGGTTTCCATTTCCATATCTTTTGAACTCCACATCCACACCCCTATGAATTGGCCTCTTGATCTCCCAGATCTTCATGCTTTTTCTCCATTTGTCTTTGAATTATCTATTTCAGATCGGTGTACATTCTGATGCGTTTTCCGTTGAATTGATTTTGGATTTTGGCACTAGTTTCATAATTGTCAATTTGAATGTGTATGCGCTTCTTGCTTCAAATTTGAATTTCTCGTTACGCTAACTCTCCATAGCCGGACTCGTTTATTGGATCTAATTTTCTGTCTTCTCGTGTCCTTTTGGTGTAACTTGCGATTGAGATAAGCAATTTATGGAACAATCCAGCGCATATTGGTTTGTTGACGTCCAGATCAAAACAGCAGAAACGTAGTTTCTAGCAATGACGAAGAATTCCTCACGAGTTCTTTTATCAATTCTTGAATCAAAACGAAGGGGGACTATGAATATTACATACTATTCTTCCTGCATAAATTCATCTGTCTTATTTTTAGTTGTTATTAGACTGAATGGAAGTGACTCTAGCACTTCTCCAATAATTTGAATTTGAGCCTATATCTTAAATACCGGCACACCATGTTTTGAAGGTACCTTCCGATGTGTATATGTATTTCTTTCCGGTAGTTTTCAGAGGTTCTGTAATTTAGATTTTTTTAATTTCGCAGATATTTTCTCAATGTGAAAGAAAGGATTTTTCAAATGATCCCGACACTCACTTAAGAGAACAATTTAATTATTTATTTATTCATGCACTCCAACGTCTTATAATTAGAAATAATTTCCTACAAGTATCCTTCACATCGAAATGTTGTAGGGATATATAGTATATCCCGTGAAATTAGTCAAGGTGCGTAGAACCTGGCTGAGACACTCACGGATATAAAAATACATTTAACTATCTAGATAACATGGTCATGCTTACACGATTATTCTTGTAAGTTATAGTTAATATTTGGCGACATCTTGTTTGCACGGTTGCATATTGTTTGTTTAATCTTAATTCTTTAGTGCCTAAGATCCTAATTTGAGTTGTTTACCCACTCTTCATTGTCATTATTTGCAGTATCAACCAGAGGAATCAGTTGTTCTCTGGGTAAACAAAGTTGGGCCTTATAATAATCCTCAAGAAACATACAATTACTACAGCCTTCCATTTTGTCACCCATCTGGGGACTCTGCTCACAAATGGGGTGGTCTTGGTGAGGTCCTTGGTGGAAATGAACTTATTGACAGTCGAATCGGAATAGAGTTTCAGAGTATGCAGTATTTTGTGTTATGCTTAATCTGACAAGCTAGACATGACCAGACAGCGTACTCACTGATATTGTCATGTTGCAGAAAATGTGGACAGAACTACCATTTGTCAGCTTGATCTTGACGAAGCAAAGGTTAAACAGTTTAAGGATGCAGTTGAGAGCACTTACTGGCTTGAATTCTTTATAGGTACGATCTGCTTATTGTTTTATAGTAATGGTGTTATCACAATTATGTACATTGTTTACAGTTATGATAGCACATTCAGAATTGGTTGAATGATGATATAGTTCATGTAGGAAAATTAACTAAAATAGGATTATCCGTTCATCACGACCTTATAGGCTTGTTGAGGAATGGCCTAGTTAGTTAAGCAATTTAATTAGCTCATAGAAGAGAACTCTGCTTCTCATATTTGAACTAAAACAAGATTTCCTTCAAGTAATTTTAAACATCTTTTCTTATTTGCAATAGATTTTTACATCATATTAGTTTGCTCTAAGTTATCTGTAACGTCATAATATATTACAATAACTTGATTGCTGATTTCAGATGCTTCTAACAACACCTAAGTTACTAAGTCTCTATTCAAAGGGTAAGTCTCTTTTCAAAGGGTAAGTCTTGGTGCCATGTACATGTGATTTTGATGGGGGGTTTGGCATTACAATGATTTTGCATATGGTCATATGCAAATCCTGTTCTTAAATGAGGAAATTTTATAGCTCAAGTTTAGAATTAACGTGTTGCCTCACTAGCTTACATGCTCGTGCATTAGGGTGGATTTAGGGACACCCTCCCCACACTCGTACACACAAAAAGAACAGAAAGAAAGCAAATAAAAGTCATATTCAAGTTTTGTAATTATGGGATGCCATCTGAAATATAGTTTATGAGAAATGATCAGAAAGCTTTGAAATTTGACCTTAACTTCAATTTATAGCAACTGCGTTATACCTGTTTCCTTTTCCTCTTTTTTTTTTCCTCCGGGCTTTATACTTTTAGGGAATTGGGGTCTTGCTATATTTATTCTATATTGTAAAACTGACTCTTGTTTTTATGCGTATGTTTTATTTCTCATTCTTTTCCTGCCAAATACAAGTTCAGACGATCTGCCTTTATGGGGTATGTTCTCTGCCTGCTTCAGTTTGTTTATTGGTTTGTTCTTACATTTGTTGGTGAACTTAACTTATTTTTCCTTATTTAGGCTTTGTTGGAGAGCTGCATTCAGACAAGAATAGTGTAGTTGAAAAGCATGTTTTGTACACTCACAAGAATATTATTGTTAAATACAACAAAGACCAGGTTTGTAAAAATTCAAAATTCACACACACTTTTGCTGTGGTACTCAATTGATTTATAACAGCTAAATTTTTGTTTTATAGATTATTCATGTGAATCTTACTCAAGAGAGCCCGAAGTCATTGGAGGTTGGGAGATCTTTGGACATGACATATTCAGTCAAATGGATACCCACTAATGTCACTTTTGCCCATCGCTTTGATATCTATTTGGACTATCCATTCTTTGAGCACCAGGTATTAATATTGCTTATCACTTTTTTTCTTCTTTTTTTCGGTTATTAGGGGATTATTTTTTAAAAAAATATGTATATATATTGTATACCATAGAGCAATCAGGGTCATCAAATACAGATAAGATCTGTTTTTCTGAAAAATACATAAACGAATTAGAAACTAGTAGATGAGAGTATGTGATATTATTTATCTGCATTTGAATAAGTTTAACCTTTTATCTATTAATTCCTTATCCCGTTTGAATGTAAAAAGGTTATTGTACAGGTTTATTTAACTTTTTATTGTTCCCCAAGTTTGTCCCAAAATGAAAGTTGGTATTCTTTAAAAAAAAAAAAGAAGAAGAAAGAGAAGAACATATGTTCCAAAAAGTGTTCAACTCCTATATTTTGATCTCCAAACAAGATACATTTTTTCTAATTGCAAATTACCTTTGCTTTCAGCTTTGCTATGATTTGGTTATATTTCTTCTTCATTGTTCATGTGTTTCAGTTTTTAGTTAGGTAGCTAATTTGCTTGGCTCTCTCTGTTCTATTTTAACAAAGTATAGCACATGTTTGAATGTGCAGATCCATTGGTTCTCAATTTTTAATTCTTTCATGATGGTTATCTTCCTTACTGGTTTGGTCTCAATGATATTAATGCGGACTCTTAGAAATGACTATGCAAAATATGCTCGGGAGGATGATGATCTGGAAACTCTGGTGATATTCCCTTGATTTTGAATCTCTCTCTTCTATTCTTAATCGGTTTACATCTGTTTATATGTGTATAGTTTTCCATGTGTTCATGAATGTAAATATTGATGTTTTGTTTAATTATAAATCTTTTTGGGTATGCTATATATTTTGTTTTCAGGAGCGAGATGTCAATGAAGAGTCTGGCTGGAAGCTTGTTCATGGAGATATTTTTAGATCTCCTCGCTGCCTGGTTATTCTATCAGCTGTTGTTGGCACAGGCGCTCAGCTAGCAGTGCTTATTCTTCTCGTTATCTTATTAGCAATTGTTGGAATGTTGTATATCGGGTATGCAAATTTTTGGCTTTTTATTATTTATAATTTCTGCTTTTCTTTTCTCGTGCCTTCTCCTTGGTTTCATTTCACTTAATTTGCCAAATTTTCTTGCAATGCAATGGTTTCATTTTGATGCAGGAGAGGTGCAATTATCACAACTTTCATTGTATGCTATGCACTCACATCATCTCTTTCAGGTTACGTGAGTGGAGGAATGTACTCGCGCCATGGTGGTAAGCATTTTATCTACAAATTTGGTTGTTATCCATCTTTATACTTCAATATGTGCCCGAAGATGGTTTTCGTATGTAGTAGAGCATAAATGAATATCAGTATTGTTTCTTATGCTATGACATTCCATTCAACAGGTAAAAGTTGGATAAAGTCAATGATCCTCACAGCCTCTCTATTTCCCTTCGCGTGCTTTGGAATCGGCTTTATTTTGAACACAATTGCTATATTCTATGGTTCTTTAGCAGCTATTCCATTTGGCACCATGGTTGTTGTTTTTGTCATTTGGGCTTTCATTTCTTTCCCTCTAGCACTTCTTGGTACAGTCGTTGGAAGGAACTGGAGTGGCACTCCAAACAACCCTTGCCGTGTGAAGACTATCCCTCGTCCAATCCCCGAGAAGAAATGGTACCTCACTCCGGCCGTGGTCTCCTTGATGGGTGGATTGCTACCCTTTGGCAGCATCTTCATTGAGATGTATTTTGTCTTCACATCTTTCTGGAATTACAAGGTGAAGTGCCCTGTTTTTGTTTGCACGTGGTTGATTTAAAGTAAAGATAGCTAGAAGGGCAATAGCATGATGATCTTGTTACTTAGAAATTCATTAAGGGTTGTTTGGATGAATAGTTGTTGGAGATAAATGAAGGGTAATCTTGAGTGGTTTGAAGGAGAAATTGTAGTAATAGCTCGTTTGGATGAAGTTTTAAACGGTGATTATAAAAGCTCGTCTATAGTAGCTCCATAAAAACTTAACAAACACACCATAAATTGACAACAAAAAAAAGTTTCAATCAGCTAGAATAAAAACATGAGCTACAGTAATGGAAATGGTAGAAATAGTGCACCTGTGGAATCTATAAATCTAGACAAGTCCTGAATTTCCACCATGACTGTACTTTGTTTTAAAAATTATTCAGTTCTTGCCTATCTAGACCTCTCTCAAGTCAGCACCTTCTGTTGAACTAGACCAAAAAACCTTGGGACTTGACTTTGCAGTTGTGACCAAGAACAAAACACAGGAATTTTAGTTTCTAATCTGCATGAAAACTGAATATAGATCTGACACGATTATGAGTATATCCCTCCGAGATGTTAATTTTTCACTTTTCTGTTTGTTTTTTTAAGATCACTTTTCTATTTGTTAAATGGCCTAGATAACAAATACTTTTTACATAGTTGTTGCAAGAACCTGTTCGAGTGTAACGATCATTTTTCCAATTTGGACATATTCCACAAGCTTCTTTGTACCTTCCCGATCTTTATTGTTGAACGTGTTACTTTTATTAGGTTGGGGGTTGCGTCATCCCCTTTGCTTCGGTTCGTATTTCTTAGCATGAATGTACTATGGTTTTGAAAAAAGAATGGGACAAAATTCATTTCATGTTGCTGGGGTTGATGGAAATAGTTGCATAATATTATGGATGCATCACACTGATTAATTTATTGTTGAGCATGGTTGTTCGAAGTTAAATAACTTTCTCTTCTTATTGTCAGCAGGTGTACTATGTCTACGGATTTATGCTTCTGGTTTTCATTATTCTCATAATTGTTACTATTTGTGTCACAATTGTTGGGACATATTTCTTGCTCAATGCTGAGAACTATCACTGGCAGTGGACTTCTTTCTTCTCTGCAGCCTCCACCGCGGTTTACGTGTACTTGTACTCGATATATTACTATTATGTTAAGACAAAGATGTCGGGCTTCTTCCAGACCAGCTTCTATTTTGGATATACCTTGATGTTCTGTCTTGGTTTAGGAATTTTATGTGGTGAGTTGTCACATCCTGTCTAATTTTCTCTTCGTCTCTAAAGATATAGGGGGTGTTTGGGGTAAAGAGAGTGAGAATGATTATAGAGAACGATTCCTTTGTCCACGTTGGGCCACTGAATCCTCCCACATCCATTCCCTCCGTAATCACTATCTATTATCTCTATAACTACTTTTTATTCTCCTTGATCTCACCATTTTTTTTGCCCCATAATTATTCCTTGCATTGCATCACGTACACAAGCATCGATTCCTCCGTAATCATTCCTTCGACCAAACACAGATAATCATTCTCTCCCTATTCTTTTCCGTATTTCCATTCTCTCCCTAATCATTCTCATTCTCTTTGTCCGAAAGACCTCCTCGACAAACTTGATAATTGCACTTCCTAATTGCACCTCCATAATAATGCTCTTTCTATTTTATGTCTCTGGTATTCTTTAAGATTAGAACATTGCTTTAGCATGGGATTGATCTTAACTTTGGTGATTAATTTCTTAAATATGCAGGAGCTGTGGGATATCTTGGCTCCAACTTGTTCGTGAGGAGGATCTACAGAAACATCAAGTGCGATTAGCGGTTGATACACGAGAAAGAGACTGCGCTCGGCTTCACTTTTCGCTACAATCATGTTTATGTTTTTTTCGAATTCCCGAGAAGAAGCGAGCAAATGTTTCATATAGCAGACAGCTGAGTATGATGCAATCTTCTGTTGAATTGAACTTGCTGGGTTAGTGTTTGTGGGTGCATGGCTTTTATGCATTAGGAGTGCCCATATATTTTATCTTTCGTGATTCTCCGGCCGTAAGCGAGATTTCGGTCACGAGATAGGAAGAGGGTTTCTTTTTTTTTTTTTTTTTTTTTTTTTTTTTTTTTTTAATGATCTAGAAAGGTTAGCAAGATCATATGGCACTCAAGAGTGACTTCTTGTTCATTTTTCTTGTTTTCTTATGCTTAACTTCACTAATTAGAACACATTTTGGAAAAGTATTTATGAAATTTTGTTTGTCATGTGAAACCTTGATGTTGGTGGTGTGTTGTGTAACAACTATATGAAGCAAGTATGCAGGTGTGGTCAATTCAAAGGCAAGTTAGAGGATAAGAGTTGTTTGGATTAGATTTTAAGAGAATTTAAAATTAGTATTTAAAATGTGAATTTATTTTGACTATTTAGAAGTAATGATTAATAATGATGGTAGTAAAAAACTTGTTTGTAATTTTTAAGAGTATTTAGAATGAAAATTTATTTTCAGTATTTAGAAGTAATAATTATAGTCAAAAGTTTGTTT
>JBBMEG010059598.1:0-14967 GCA_037832605.1 Cyclanthera cordifolia
TGTTAGAGGCTCTTCACCTAGTATTTCCACCTAATACAATATAAATACATTATTAATTGGTATTTATAAATGTAGTATTGTTGTTTTATGTGTAAAGACCCAACTCAAAATATGAGTCTAAACCTAAGTCTTACCCTAATGCATGATTTCCAATGTCTCATAGTTTAAAAGCATGTCTCATAAATCGAATACTCAAAGCTTTATTCAAAAAATAGTCTTCATGTTGAAAACCTTAAAACCCTAATGTTGCTAACCAAGTTAAAACTAAATACAAAAGTGGTTAATATCGTAAACCATACATTCCCTAAATAGTTCATGTAGAAGGAACGTGATTAAAATACAACTTAAAAGATGCAGTGGTGCCCACAGTCTATCCAACCCGATCCTTCATCCCAATACAGATCTGTCATGCTTATGGAAATCTTCGATGGAAAGAGTGAGTCTATGACAACTCATTAAGGATGCTAAACTTGAAATCAGACATAAATATAACCTAAGCAGATAAAAACACGACATGTACAACATCATGAACAGTACATAATAGAATAAGAGGTGCTTAGACCCAAATCAAATGTATTCCTAGGTAACAAGTACATGCTTGTTTACTTGTCAGGGTACTTAGCCAAAACGACATATCTCAGATAATATAAAATGAAGTCATAAAGACATAATAATGATGTAAGGTAATATGTATAGCATGCTTACCTTCCCGGTCTTTGAATTAATGGGTAGCATGTATAACATGCTTACCTGTCAGGTCATTGCAAGCTTAGGTAACATATGTAATATGTTTACCTGCCAGGTTAGAGATATTCCTAAGTATCATGCACTAGCATGATTATCAGCCTGGTCTATGTCCCTCTAGACAACATGTGAGCAATGTTTACATACCATCGTACATGATATAATGTATGCTTAGGTAACATGTGTAAAATGTTTACTTGCCAGATCTTATATCAAATAAATAGAATGCATGGGTAACATGTATGACATGCTTACCTGTCAGGTCTTATATCAAATAGAATGGAATATTTTGGTCACATGTATGACATGCTTACGTGTCAAGTCTCACATCAAATAAAAAGGAATACAGGAGTAACATGTATGACATGTGGGAAGTGCATCACTATACATGTAGCCCATCATCCCAGGATAATAATCAACTAGTCATCAATGAGACGAGGATGATAAGCTAATTCTCTATGGAACATCCTCGCTTCCACGCTCAGTTAACATGTCTCTAATGAGACAACATAACAATTAGGGTCCACAGTGAATGGTAATGATGGCTAGTTCATTATAGAACGTCTCGGCCTAAAATAGGGTCCTCAATGAGACGACGATGTTGGCTAGTCCACAGTAGGACATCTCGACCTAACACGCACCTAGAACAGGTCTCTAGTAATTAATAACATATGATCAATCATCACATAAAGCATAAACAAATAAATGCATGAGATATCATAACTGATAAGTTAGTACATCAACTTCACATAGAGTATCACGTTAAGTATTACATCAAGTATCACAACAAGTATCACTTCAAGTATTGCATTAAGCATCGCATCAAGTATTGCATCAAGCATTGCATCAAGTACCACATACTTAGATATCAACAAAGTCGTCAACTATGTTTAGCATTCATCAATCGATTAAACCGTCATCATACAAGTATCATGCATTCAGTACATCCATGTAATACCCACAAAATCTCGAGCTGAGGGTAAGGGTCCCTCACCTTAACCGAATTCCACAAAAGAACTACCAAGCTTCAAGCCAACGGTTAAAGGAAATAGGCACACGAACTATCCAAAAAGAATTAACGCGGCAAAAATAGCACTTTAAACCATCAAAATGAACTAAGAATATCAAAATTAGCAAATGAGGCCCAACTTTGAAAAATGAATTTTCGGGACACGTAGCTCGGTCAACTAAGTTGATCGAACAATAATGGTCAAATCTGGTCAACTAAGTCAAATGTCTCATATTTTCTTATCAACCATAACTTAGGTGCAATTTTACATAATCAAGTATGATGAGGTGAAACTTACGTTCTACACTTGTTTCATGAATGTAAAACTCTCATACTTGAATACAATTTTCTTAACTCCTATAAATTTATAACAACTTTATTTATTAACTAAAAAACTCATGAGATTTGAATAACTTAGTTTGAAACACGTTTACTTGTATGTTTGGACCACTAAGAACAAATGGAAAGATTGAGATTGGCGATGATTTTGGCCGCCGAGAATCATTCCCCTAATCACCTTTTCTCAAAATCATCATTTTTCCTCCTCCTAACTACTTTTTATTATTTCTATAACTTTTTATTGTCCATATCATACACATTATTTTATTTTTGTCATTATCATTCCATCAACTCGAACACAAATAATCATTCTTCTCATTCTCTTTCCTATTCTCCTCTTAATTCTCAATCACCTATAATCATTCTCATTCCATTTCTAAAACACATCCTACCTGAAATTGATTAAATCTAAAAAATCAATAAAGAAACTAATATGAAAATCATGGTGGCTATCTATCTAGGAATTAATTTCCTACCGATTTCCTAAACATTCAAATATTTTAAGGTCAAATGATATGTCTAGTGACATTAGTTAAGGTGCGCACAAACTGGCCCAGACAATCACAGATATAAAAAATATAAAAATAAAAGAATATGTAAATCCTTAAAATACAACGGGCAAATTAGAAATTTAGTCCCTATGTTTTGGAGAAAGTTAGAGTTTAGTTCCATGATTTAAAAATCTAGACTTTAATCCTAATGGTTTTAAGAAATCTACAATTTAGTAACTATGGTTTGAAAAACTAGGTTGGATAAAATCTAAAATAATAGTATGTTGTTCGTAATTGTTGGTGAATAAAATACGTAAAAACTAGTTATTTTGTTTCTTTAATGATGAGAGTGTGTGATAAATAATTGATTGAAAAAAAAATGGATCATTCATACTGTTCAAACGAGATTTCAGCAAATAGGGTAATGTGAGACGCGTGCAAATTTGAAATGTATATTTATATTGATTTGAATATGTGCAAAGTGAGGTACAATCTCTAATAGTTCCTCCGATTCTTTCTCTCTCATATACAAATATCTCGAAGGCTTCACAGCTTATTCTCGAATGTAGAATTATCTCAAGAGTTTTATAACTTGTTCTTGAGGTTAGATTTGTTTTAAGTTGATTTTGTCTTGAGGGGTTCACAACTTGTTCCCAAGATTGAGTTTGTTGGTGTTCGATCGACCTTTGGCTTATTGGTTTTCTTATATGGTTGGTCACTGACTTGTTGATGGTCTTTGATGATCGATCCTTGACTTGTTGATTAGGTACAGATGATTAGTCTTTAACTTATTGGTCTTCTTTGATGATCGATCGTTGACTTGTTGATCGTGGGATCGATCGTTGACTTGTTGAGCTTCTTTAATGATTTGCTTGTGAAGAACATGATGCATGTTTTTCATGTTTGAGCCACTTGTTTATGAAATTGTTTCACTTTTGATATGCCATTAGGTTTCAAAAGTGTGTTTGATCCTTAGAAATTTGGAGAGTCTTCTGTCTGAATTCTCTCTGGAGCTTCAAAAATCCTTTCAAATGAGGAGAACTCTTTATTTATAAAGTCCTCACGAGATTGTGGGCTTAGGCTTCATGGGCTTTCAGCCACTTTATGAACTTAGGCCTAACTTGGGCCTAAAATCAAAATAAAATCACTTTCAACCCAATTAATTTTGAGACAATTATATATTTGTAATTAACACAATTATCTTAATTGAATTTATTTGTAAATGATGTGGCAATTTTTGATTGGCCAAAATTTGTTAACCAACAAATTCCTGGTGCATAAACCTCGAAAAAAGATAATTTTGAGTCGCAACATGTGCTTGATCTTTTGCTATTTGACTCTGTAAAGAGTCAATTTAATCGAAAGTGCATGAATTTATGTCACACTTTTGATCACTTTCCTTTGATGCATTATGATGATTAAGTTTAGCAAACTTTAGAACTTGCTTATATCTTGGAAAATGAAGTTGTACCGATTTTATTAGCTTGAATTTGAGGAGATTTGCTTGCCTCCACAATATTGATTTCGTAAAAAATTTCATCCCAATTTGACCCTTGAATGAGAAACTTTAGTAGAATTTATTTGGCTCACGTCACGAACTTGAAATTCATAAATCTTGAATTAAAATTTTATTTACTTCGTATCCAAAATTGGACTCGCCCCGACCCAACTCTTGAGGTTTGTTGAAACTTTGCTTCTTTTATTTGCGTGATAAGAATAAATAATCTTGGTCATTTCATGATGTCACTTATGCCTTTCACGCGGGGTGGTCACTATTTTTTTGTATTCCCTTTAGTTGGGAAGGTAGTACATTGACTCAACCAAATATGAGAGATAGAGAAGTGTTAGTTGATATAATTAAATTTACTTCAACTTACCATCTTAAACTCTTTGGTTGATTGATGATTTATATAATGTAACATGCTATTATAGTAGAGGTCATGAGTTTTAGTCAATGCAGAGAAATTTTGTTTCCATTTAATTGACGAAGTAGCCAGACATCAAAACATGAAAACATAGAACAACCAGCAACAACGTCATAACTTGAAGACGAAATAGCAACAATTCCAAAACTTGGAGACGTAAAATAGTTGTTAGACTTAAGACAAACAACGACAATGTCAGAACTTTACAAAAAAGCGACCACGTCAGAACTTGAAAACAAAGTAGTGAGACATCATAACATGAAGATGTAGCGAGAAACTTGGAGACGTAAAACAGCCCTCAGAACTTGAAGACAAAGCACAACGTCAGACTTGGAGAATAAACAACACCTTCAGAACTTGAAGACGAAGAAGTAAAGTAGCAACGTCAAAACTTAGAGACAATGCACAATAGTGTCATATCTTGGAGACAAAGTAGAGAGCGTCGATGACCTCAAACTTGGAGTCAGAACTTGGAGACGAAGCAGAGAGCGACGAAGACCTAGAACTTGGAGAGAGCGAATGACGACCTTAAACTTAGAGAGAGCAGCGACGACCTCGAACTTGCAAACTTGAACTTGAAGATAGTGACGATGAAATCAAACTTGGAGAGAGCAGCAAGAAACATAATCTTGGAGAGAGCGACAACAAACTGAAGCATGGAGAGTTTAACGACAAACTCAAACTTGAAGACGAAGCAAATAAAGCTATAACTTAAAAATAGCGGCGACAATCTCAAAGTTGGAGAAATCAACGACACCCTTGAACTTGGAGAGAGAAATGATGACCTCGAACTTAAAGAGAGAGCAGAGACAACCTCGAATTAGGAGAGAGTGGCGGCGACCTTAAAATTGTAGAGAACTTGGAGAGAGCAGCGATGACCTAGAACTTGGAGAAAACGACGACGCCTTCAAACTTGGAGAGAACGGAGATGGCCTCGAACTTAGAGAGAACGATGGTGACCTTGAACATGGAGAGAGGAACACGACCTCAAACTTAAAGAGGCGATGACCTAAAAATTGTAGAGGAGGCGAAAACTTTGAACTTGGAGAGAGCAATGATGACCGCGAACTTGGAGCTAACAAAGGCGACTCAAACTTGGAGAGAGCGACGGTGAACTCAAACTTGGAGAGAGCGGCGAAGATCTCGAACTTAGAGAGGATGAAACACTCATATAAATTTTCAAGAAGGAACATTAACTTCATACTTGTAAGAGAAATGAATCATGAATAGAACACGGGTCAAATCTTCATATATCCACCTTCAATGTCTTCTTCATGAGATGTAATTTCTTTTTTTAGAAAAACATAGTGAACTTAAAATTTTGTATTAAGTTGTCTATGTACCCTTTGATGGAAGGGATCAAGTCACAACATAGTTCAAATTTTGTGTCATTTTCCTTTTAAGCTTATGCTTGTGGGAGCATCATGCAGTTTAGTCTCTTACGATAAGGAGCATATATCTTCATATATATATATATATATATCCACCTTGAATGTCTTCTTCATGAGATGTTATTTTATTAAAAAAAAACACATTGAACTTACAATTTTATATTAAGTTTCCTATGTACCCTTTGATAGAATGGATCTAGTCATAACATAGTTCAAATTTTGTGTTGTTTTCCTTTTAAGCTCATGCGCGCTGGAGCATCACGCAGTTTTGTCTCTTACGATAAGAAGCATATTATTTAAATGTCTTTATCACATATAGTAATATTTAGTTTCATGTTGTTTGCGCGAGTTGCTAATTCTTCAAATGTGTAAGGTTTTATACCTAGGAGAATATATAAAAGTTCCCAATGCATATTTCGATTGTAGATAGCTCGGTGAGACGATCTTTGCAATCAAGACTTAGAGCTCTCCAACAATTAATTTATTCGATGATGATTTCACCCTTATGTCGCTTTGTACTTGTCATTTCTATCATGTTGATCGTTCTTCTTGTGCTATAAAATCGGTTAAAGAATTCTCTCTCCAACTCTTCCTAATTGTCTATCGTTTCAACCTCTATGTCGGTGTACTAGTCAAATATGTTCTCTTTTAAGGCACGAACAAATTATCTGACGAGAAGATCTTCTGGAGTGTCAACCGTTTCGCAAGTCTCTGTGAAGTGAGTAACATGTTGTTTGGGGTTGCCATTTCCGTCAAACTGTAGAAACTTTGGCGGTAAATATCCTGCAGGCATTCTCAGGTTGTCTATTCTCTTTGTGTATGATTTAGAATACATGAGGAAACTTTGAGTTGGACCACCATATTGGACTCTGATAGTATTAGTGATCATATCCTGCAACTATTGAGCAAACAAGGAGCAATCAAGGTTAAATGTTGTGGATGTGTTATTCCTCTGGAAGAATGTTCTTTCCTTTTTCAATAACTTGTTCATATAGAACCTGACTTGATTCGGTCGTCTCTCGGTTCTGCATTTGATTCTTAAGGTAAGCAATTTCTAAGTCTTTTTCCTTAATTCTCTTATGTATTTGCTTGAGTCTTCTTTCAAACTTTGCTATTCTGTCGTCAGTTTTTACACTGGTCATCATTACAACATCACATTGGGGTTTGATGTCTCTTTTAGTTGATCGAAAGTTTTAGTGGCTTGGTCGATTAGCAAGTTATCTTTGACTACGATTTCATCAGAAGTTTGAGGTTTATTTCTTTCGAGAGACTCAAAGAATTTTCACGTGGCAGGTCCAACGTAAGCTTCTAAAGCAATTGTCCATGATGCATCTCTTCCAGATGCCATTGTAGCTTCTATAGCAACAACAGATTTAGCTACAACTTTTCGAGACGTCATTAAGGTCTCTGATGCGACAATAGATTTTGATGTGACGTTTCCAGATGTATGCTTGATTTTGTGAGAGAGAATGAGATGAGAGGTAGAGATGATCTCACTGGACGTGTCAATTTGTTCACACGAGATTTTAGCAAATAAGATAAATATGAGACACGTGTAAATTTGAAATGTATATTTGTATTGATTTGAATATGTGTGAATGTGAGGTAAAATCTCTAATACGTTCCTCTAATTCTTTCTCTCTCATAGACAAATATCTCGAGGACTTTGCAACTTATTCTCGAATGTAGAATTGTCTAAATAGTTTTATAACTTGTTCTTGAGGTTGAATTGTTTAAGGGCTTTGCAGCTTGTTCTTGAAGTTGATTTTGTCTTGAGAGCTTCACAATTTGTTCTTAAGATTGAGTTTGTTGGTGTTCGATCGACCTTTGACTTGTTGATCTTCTTGTATGGTTGGTTACTGACTTGTTGATCTTTGGATCGGTCTTGGACTTGTTGATCGTCTTTGATGATCGATCATTGACTTATTGATTAGGTAGAGATGATTGATCTTTGACTTGTTGGTCTTCTTAGATGATCGATCTCTGACTTGTTGATCGCGAGATTGATCGTTGACTTATTGATCTTCTTTGATGATTTGCTTGTGAAGAACACGATGCATGTACTCCATGTTTGAGCTGACTTTTTTTATGAAATTGCTTCACCTTTGATGAGTATTTAGGTTTCAAAAGAATGTTTTGATCCTTAAAAATATGGAGAGTCTTTTGTCATTTCGAACTCTCTCTAGAGCTTCAAATTTATGGATTCTTTCAAATGAGGAGAACTCTCTATTTATAGAGTTCTCATGAGCTTTTGGGCTTGGACTTCATGGGCTTTTAGCAACTTAATGAGCTTAGGCCTAACTTGGGCCTAAAATCAAAATAAAATCACTTTCAACCCAATTAATTTTGAGACAATTATATACTTGTAATCGGCACAATATTTTAATTGAATTTATTTGTAAATGATGTGGCAATTTTGATTTGCCAAAATTTCTCAGTCAACACATACATTAGACGTTACATATACGTACTTAATTCGGCTACGATATACGAATAACATGAACTATTTTCTAAGTTTTATTAAACTATCGAGACTAAATTTTATTTTTCAAACCATAAGAACTCAATTCTATATTTCTCCAAACTATAGGAAGTGTATTATATATTTCTCCAAACCATATGAGCTAAAGTCTAGATTTTAAAACTATAATAACTAAAATCTAGCTTTCTTCAAAATTAAATTTTGGGAAAATTGCACAAAGTACCCCTAAAGTATGATGTTTGTAATAATTAAATCCTTAAACATTCAATTTGAGTAATCACCTTCCCTAAGGGGTGTTTGTTTGAGATTTTATGGAGGAGTTATTTTGAGTGTTTAGTAATAACACGTTTGTTTGAAGCTTTTAGTAGAGTGTTTAGAAAGAGGTGTTATTAGTTTTTGTTTGTTTGAAGAGTGTTTATGGAGGAGTTATGAAATATGTTTATTGTTTTTTGTATGATGTGACATTTCATAATATATTTAATTAAAAATTAATATATTTTTTTATTTTTGGTTATTTCAAATTTAAAATTATTATTAATATTGAAGATTTTTTGCATTTCTTGTTTAAAAAAGAAAATAAAAGACAATATGAATTAATAAATATTTTAAAATAATTAAAAATAAAAATATGTACTACTTCCGTTTGAATTTAATTTATAAAAAATATTTTTAAAATACGAACTTAATTATGAAATTAACTTTAATTTAACATTACGAAATATGTTTATAAAACGTAAATTACATTTTTTTTATCATTGATTAAAAATTACAAAATATTTTTATAATTTAAATTTTATTTTTCAAAATATGATATTACATGAATGAGAAAGAAATGGAAAATTATATATACTAAAATAATAAAATTCGGAATTTAGAGGGAAAATGTTATAAAAATGAATGCAATAATTTGGAAGGAAAAAAATTCAAATTCAAAATAGTGTTCTTTCTTCAAATTTATTTATGATTTTTATTAAAATATAAATTAATATTGACAATATAAATTAATAACTATTTAAAATTTATTTAGATAATCGAAAGAAAAAAAATGAAATTAACGTTAATTCAACCTTACTAAACATATTTATAAAATGTAAATTGTAGTAAAACCTATTTTACAAAAAAAAAAACAAAAACTTAAATTGTTCTATAATCATTTGTTCATTTAAATTAAGAAATTTATTATAAAATTACCATCGAATATGAAATAAATTAAAATGATCATTAAATTTAATTACATAAAATATGTTTTTAAAATTTAAAAAATTATAATTAATTTAAAATTAAAAAACAAAATTTTAAATTAAAAGATTTATTTCTAAAATATGATATGAGATGAATGACAGAATAAAAAAAAATCATACACACATAAATATATATACATAAAAAATTACCGGTAAAAATGGTTTAAAATCTCAATTTTCAAAAAAAAAAAAAAAAAGCAACGTGTCGTTGACTGACATAACTACTTATTATGGAAGGTTCGTAAAAAACAAAAATTAAAACGAGCGTCTGTGGAGCATTTAATAAATGCTCCACAAATCTTCCTTGCAAATAGCCCCTAAAGTTTGAAAAATGCTACAATTAACACATTTAAGTTAATTCTAAGAGATTTTCACATGTGTGAAGAGGGTAAAATTATTCAAAAAATATTTAGCATTTCTTTCTCTCCCTAAAAAAAGCTTATAACTAGAGAAATTCATAACTTTCTACCTCTTATAAATTTATAATGAAAAATTTGTAAACTATTAGAATTTTTAAATGCGTCTATTTATAAATTAATTAATCTTTTTAGTATCATAGTAATGTTTGTGTTTAAAAATATTTAGTTTAGCTTCTAAAATTTTGCATCAACCCTCGAACCACCGTTGCTTTATTAAAGCAAATCCCCATTGTGGCACTTTTGAAAGTTGAAAGTTATTGGCAAATTTAATGGATCCTTGGGAAAGAGAGGATGGTGGACATATTTCTATCTTTTCACTCTACTAGAAATATTATACCTGCGTTGCACATGTACTTTATTCCAACATAAGTTATTTTTAAAAATTTTAGAATTAGAAAATATTATTAAATCAAAATTTAATTTAATTATATTTATGTATATGACTATTGTTATTAGGTAAGATATATTTTTTGGAAAAAAAACAATTAAATAAATAACTTTTGAATAACAAAATTTAAAATTTTATGGAAAAAAAAATGTATGTTACTTGTAAGAAAACTACAAAATTACAAAATTATAATTAATATTTATAATGTTGATTAGTTAAAAAGTATATAGAAAAACATGAATTATACATGTATTTTTTTTATTTCATTTATCGGAATACTTTTATATTATATTAGAATAAATTCTATATACTATATACTTTGCTCATTTATTTTTTTCTTAAGACTTATTTAATTTTAGTGAACTTTTATTCTTACAATTATAAAACTATTTTATTATTTAAAGTTGTTATTAATTAATAATTTTATAAAAGTACACGCTTGAAATAACAAAATATTATTAGGACGAAATTAGTAGAAAAATTAAGAGTTAAAATAAACACAAATGAAGAATAACAAACTTAAAATTAAAGGAATAATAAATAATGTAACAATTGTTATATAATATCAAAAAAAAGATGAGAATAAAAAGTTATTATTTCGATACACTAATTACTTCAAATAAAATTACATTTTCCTTATCATAATAAAATGAAGATTATTATATATTAACAAACTTAAAATTGAAAATATAAATATAAGTTCTTCCACGATTGATTTTACCTATATGTATTTTATCTATTGAAAGTATTTTTAAAGCAATTTAAAAATGAATGAAAGAGAAATAAGTTTTATTTTTAAGTAAAGAGAAATAAGTTTTCAATAAAAAAATACGAAAATGAACTTATTTTCCTTGTTTCTTTGAAATTCAACAAAATGAAATAGTAAAAAAAAAAATGTAAATGAAGAATTGATTTGTAAATTCATATAACTTCAAGCTAAAAAACCTTGTATGCTATTAGAGAAACTTTAAATCAAATTAATCATCTTACGCTTTTCATGTAAATTGTTATAACCTAAAAATATCCCGAAAGACTCGGAAGAGGTCGGGACCCGAACGAAGAACAAGGGAGCCAATGCTGACCCCCCGGGGGTTGGCCAAATCGAGGCATCGAAAACAAGGGGGTCGGCCAAGCTCATTGCCGACCCCCCGGGGGTCGGCCAAAGTCATTATCGACCCCCCGGGGTCGGCCAAATAGAGGCCATAACCCCCCCCCCCCGGAGGTTGGCCAAGTCCATTTCCGACCCCCTAAGTCATTCTTAGTGCTTTAAGTTATTCTCCCTAATTTCGTTTCTAACTTAGGCATCGGAGGCCCTGTGGCTCACACCACACCGGTGTGTCCTAAAATTCGTCTTTTTTGCAAGCACTTTCGTCCTCAGCTAAAAAAATTCACTGTGGATATCCGTTGACCACTTTTTGGCATCAACAGTTGGCGCTGTCTGTGGGGACGATAGTGTTCTACCTAAAACGCTAAAAAATTCAACTCCATTTTCCTGCAAAAATGTCGAATGTTGAAAACGACCACCACCACGGTGTCGATGACAAATCGGACGTCGAGCATGCTCCGATGCGAATTGCCTCTAGAGAACAGAACGTTGTTCATGTCGAAAACCACCCGGATCCTAAGGGTGCGGTAGCTGTGCAAGAACCGGAGCATGGAGATCCAAAGTTCACTACTTTGGAAGAACGAGTACAAGGAATGACGGATAGTTTGAGTCGCCTGGTAGAATTGCTCCGGCAACCACCTCCAACTCAGGTAGCTGATGCTGGGAACCAACAAGCGCTGTAGGCAGCAGTGCAGCAACAGCCTGCCAAGAAAAAGGCTGTGGCAGAGAAAACAACTCTGTTGGTTCGGGACCCTGCCAAAGGGAAAGCCCCAGCCAAGGAGGCACCGAAAAAGGTGCATTTTCGGCACCGAAGACCGATCGAACGATTTTGACTAGGCGGTAACGACCGGAGGAAAGAACATCTGGTCCACCAAATGATTGGATCAAGAGTGGCGGAGTCTTCTTGGAGTAGCCAACCAAAGAGCATCCGAGGGTCATCCACCCCGCATCCCCCGGAAAGTTCCAAGTGCCCATATGGCGAGATCAGACTTGGGAACAGATCTCAGAGATGTAATTAATCAACGCCGAAAAGAGGCAGGGTGTGACAGAGTCGAGGCACAACTGTGGATGTCCCAACTTCGTCTCCTCCAAGACCAGTTGGGGAGCATGAAGAAGGCACATGACCAAGAAGGACTGGACCTAGACAACCTGGTCGACCAGGTCAATCCCCCATTCACCGACGAGATCATGGAGGAGTCCGTCCCATCCAAATTAAAACTCCCTGCAATCAAGGAGTACGATGGGTCTACAGATCCCGTCGAACACCTAGACTCTTACCGGGCATGGATGGAGCTACATGGAGTCCTGAACGCGATCAAGTGCCGAGCATTCTCATTCACGCTCGCTAGACCAGCTCGAAGATGGTTTAGGCAACAGAAGCGTAAGTCCATCGCCTCCTTTAGGGAGCTGGCCAGGGCGTTTGTCACCCAGTTCCTAGGAGGGCGAGATCAAAAGAAGCCGGTCACACATTTGCTGACCGTGAGGCAAAGAAGCCAGGAGACCCTTCGGGAATTCATTGCCCACTTCAACAGCGAGGCGCTGGACGTTGAAGGGTATTCCTACAGTACGACTCTCGCAGCAGTCGTCGCTACACTTAGGGATAAAAAATTATTGTGGTCACTGGAAAGAAGGCACCACTCACTTATGCTGAGTTGCTCACCAGCGCACAAAATTACATGAGTGCAGGGGAGTTGGTCAACTCCAGAGGAAGCACGAAAAGAAGGCGCTCCCTTCTAGAACGCAAGAAGTCTGACAGCCGTCGCGTGGCTGATCACAAGGAGTTGCGAAAGCGAAGGGCGGAAGAGTGCCCAGTGAAAAAAGAAAAGGTCGAACGGCGAGGGGTACCCCCAAGTCGGTTCGAGAGATACACTCCCACGGCCATTCCCATAGATCATATCTTGATGGAAATTCAAGATAAGGAGGAGCTGAAGTGGCCGAGCCGTATTAAGGCAGGGTCCAACAAAAGGAACAGAGGAAAATACTGCCTATTCCACCAGGACCATGGCCACGTTACCTCGGACTGCTACGACTTGAAGGAGTCCATAGAGTCCCTCATCCGAAGAGGACGGTTGGACAAGTACGTGGGAGAAGGAGAAAAAGTATCTGAGTCCCCTAGCAAGAAAAAGGGTGGCGAGAAGTCACCACCGCCGTTGGAGATCAGAACCATCATCGGAGGGCCGGCTGGTGGAGGGTCCAACCGAAGTCGGAAGGACAAACTGAGGCAGGCCAGAGGCACCATAAGGGGTGAAGAAGTGCGGATAATGGAAGCGGTGGACGAGCAACTGAGCTTCACTACTACGGAGGCTGTAGCACTACACCAGCCGTACAACGACGCCTTAGTGGTGTCCCTGACCATATCCAACATCTGTGTCAGGAGGATCCTCATTGATGGAGGTAGCTCGGCAGATGTACTATCGCTGAAAGCTTATGACGCTATGAAATTGGGAAGGAAAAGGCTCAAGCCGAATTTGATGCCCCTAGTCGGATTTGGCGGGAGCACTTTGATCCCTGAAGGATCGGTTGAGCTTCCAGTGACCTTTGGCGAAGGGGACAACATAGTCCTACACTTCTTCAATTTTCTAGTGGTGAACGACAATTCTGTTTACAACGCAATATTGGGGAAACCTACGATTCATGGATTGAAGGCAGTCGCGTCAACCTACCACCAGGTGATAAAGTTCCCTACTCCTATAGGGGTAGGCCAAGTCAGAGGTGAACAGTTGTCCTCTAGGGAATGCTACCACACAGCCCTATGGGGCATGGTAAAAAGTCCCTAAAAAAGAAGGTTGTTGAAAGGGAGGGTGTAATTTTGGCAGGGAGCTTTTATAGAAAGGTTAGGTTATGGGAAATCTCAAAAGGATAAATATTTTCCTAAATATTAGAGGGAATTTTTCATTAAATAAGAATATTATCTTGGAAAAGATATTCTTAGAAATAAGAATATGGCAATTTTAATATAATTATTTAGAATGAATATTTTCCATAACCTCAAAACTTTATTGGTTGGAACATTATTTAGGAAAAGATGTTCTTGAAAGAGAATGTGGCCTAAGTAATTTCAAATAAATACTTTCGTAAAAATGTTACTTGGTAGCATCCGAAACTTCAAAAAAGAGACAAGAATCTAAACTACTATTCACAATCCGGCAAGCTCGGAAATGAAGAGTGAGGGTAATGTTATAACTTAAAAATATCCCGAAAGACTCGAAAGAGGTCGGGACCCGAACAAAGGACAAGGGAGCCAATGCCGACCCCCCGGGGTTGGCCAAATGGAGGCATCGACCCCAAAGGGGTCCGCCAAGCCCATTACCGACCCCCCGAAGGTCGGCCAAAGTCATTGCCGACCCCCTGGGGGTCCGCCAAAGTCATTGCCGACCCCTCGGGGGTCGGCCACACCAGCGTCGACCCCCTAGGGGTCGGCCAAAGCCCTTGC
>JBBMEG010059630.1:0-14960 GCA_037832605.1 Cyclanthera cordifolia
CTTGGATGCTAACCTCGGTTCCCTTCCTTATATCTTGGTGGAATCAGACTCTCGCAATTTAATTAATTTGGTTAATGGAATTTCCCAAGATATCTCTGAACTCAACAATATTGTTGGGGATGTTTTAGATTTTATCCCTCGGTTTCAGGGAATTTCGTTTTCTTTTTGCAAGCGAGGTTGTAACTGAGTCGCTGATTTTTTGGCTAAGTCGCTGTTGGTGGCTAGCCCCCTTTCGTTGTGTTTGTTGAACTCCTATGATAATTGCATTTGTGAGGTTGGAAGTTGGGTGGATCGTCTTTCCCATGAAGTGCTTGTGGTTGTGGTTGTTGAGCTCCAAGGCTCCAGTTTTCTTTAATGAAGGTTCTATTCCAAAAAAAAAAAAAAAAGTAGAGCAAACATTGTTTGGGTTAAACCATTGTTCATTCAAATGGACATAAATACACCATTGTTCATTTTAAGGAGCTTTTAATTATTATTTTTCTGAAAAGAAATACAAATCCTCAAACTATTCAAAATAATCACTAATTTCTAATTATTTATCTCAAAATCATTCAAAATATATTCTCATTTCAAAATCACTCATAATTTGTTCTCTTCTCTATATGCATTATTAAATATAGTTTGATATTTGATTAATAACTTTATTAAGTTATTAAAATAAAATATAAATTTAATATATATGATTATCAATCATATATATATACACACATACAATTATGAATTTATGACAATAATATGTATACATAAATTAAAAAGGTCACGAGTTTGATCACGTAGAATTAATAACAACATTACAAACTTTGCATTTAATTTTGTTAATTTATTAGATGATATATTTTTTTTAAATTAACTCATATGATAAATTTAAAATTAATATATATGAAATTAGATTCATTTATATTAATAATTGTAACAAAAAATAATACAAAAGTAAACAAATTTCTAAAATTTATAGATAAATATGTTACTTTATACAAAAAAATAAAACACGTAAAGACTATTTTAAGGGTTGTTAAAGTTTAGGGATAAAACATAACATTTTAAAGTTTAATGACTTAAATGAGCCAAAGCTAGTTGAGCTGGTAGTAGTGATGCATTAGCATTTACTGATCATTCGAATTTTTGTAGCCATTTTGTTTATATATATATATATAATTTTTTTAAGAGTACGTTTTTATAATTCCTACAACACATCTATTATAACTTTCGAGCTATTTTCACTAAATAATTACAAATGTAGGAAAATTAAAAAGTATTTACATGTATGATCATTAATATGTTATAACACTCATGATATTATATTATAAGAAAGAATGAAATAATATTCATTAATACAATGACTAATAATTCTATTTTTTTTTCGAAAGTGCTCATATATGTAATTATTTTATAGATTTGACTAGTTTTGTAAATTTTACTTCTTTGTATCATATCAAATTTAAGTATTTTTTTATTTTAGGTTAAGTGTCTAACTTTAAATTCACCAAAATCTATTTATAACCAGCTATTATTAAATAAAATTTCGACTAAACTTAGTTTCAAACTTATTATAAACATCAATTTATTACATGGACCAAGACATTTGATAGTATAATAATTTATATAGAAGTTTATATTTTGATAAAAGTATAGAAAAAAATTATTTCAAAAATAATATTTTAACCAAAAATAATTTGGAGCAATAAAAACAAACTTTCAAAACAAAATAATTAGAAGAAAGAGCGACAGATATTAATAAAAATAAAACACAAATTTTATTATAACATGGTCTTATAAATAAAACACTACTCATCAAAATGAGTTATACACATCAAAATGAGTTATACACACAACTTCTATATAAAAAAAATCGTATCCAAACAAATTATTCTCTGCAATTCATATTTAAAAATGCACATTTAAATTAACTATTATTTGTAACTATTTTACAAAAAATTCACATTCAAACAAGTTATTACAAAAATCTAAATTTAGAATTAACACATGAATCTATTGATAGATTTTGAATTATGTAATATATATATATATATATATATATATATATATTTTATTTTTATTTATTAGATTAGTAAAAAGTTAAAGACTAAGGGCGTGTTTGGTGGAGGGATTAGGGTTAAGTTAGTCGGTGTTAAGTTAAGCTGAGTGTTAAGTTAATCTGAGGGATTAAGTTAATCTGTGTTTGGTGGAGGGATTAAGTTAAGCTGGATTAAGTTAAGCTGAATGTTGTTTGTTGCAAGAATTAAGTTAAGCTCAGTAGTTAAGCTGAGTATTAAGTTAACATGTGTTTGGTGGAGGGATTAAGTTAAGCAGAGTTTTAAAATAACAGTCATATTGTAATTGAAATTGCATATGCAATAATATAATACTTATATGTCATTAACTTAAAAATATTTGAGGAATACACCAACTTCACATAAGAAATAAAATCTTATGTTTACACAAAAAAGAAGTCCACATAAAACATAATTAAATAATTCATCGAAAAGCAAATGATATAATTTAACAAAAAGACAACAATCTTTTGAAAAAGTGGTCATCCTCTTAGTCTTGTCAATTAAAAGGAAAACGAAGAAGAGATTGTGATCAACAATCCTTGTTCAATAGGTAGTCGCAATAGTCGCGTTGATCCTTAGGAGGTACTGAAAGAAAAGCGGCAGCTTGATCCAGGTCTTTCAAAAGGATATTCATCAAGGCAATCCTTTCGAAAGTCGTTAATGACGGGCTTAATTCAGGAAGAATGGCGGCTACTTTTGCCCTCTTCGCATCATTTGCCTTATCTGTTGCCGCTGGCCATCCGTATCTCGGTGTTCTGCATATCCAACCCTACTCGCATAATATCAAGTAGCTCCTGTTGATGTGACCCTCTTTTCATTTTCTCCCCAACAGAAGAGGTCGACCCCCTAGCAGGTTCGCTTGTGGGGGTGTTTGGTTCTTCGTCCTGAACAATATGCGGCTGCGGCCTATAATACCCGTGAGAACACTCTCTTTCTTCCTCTTGCAAGTTCCAATCTTCCTCTGCAATATCTCTAGCTGACTGCGATATATATCCATTTGACCTGTCCTTACCGAATACGTAAGCGAGGTCATCGTAATGCGGGAATGGTTTATTATTCATAACCTTCTCATTCAGGTGCGTCTGAAATTGAACATATAATGTAAAATTAATAAGTACATTCAATCTTTATATATTATTGTACAGAATAAATGATTACATACCTGGACCCATGTGTCGAAAATAGTGGACTCCACTTGAATGCACCTGTATGCATCATTCCACCCGAATTCGCTATAAGTATTCCCAAGCATCTCTGCAATAGCTTGGTATTGGCGTTTCAAACTCTTAACCCTATAGTCAATGACTGTGGTAGAAGTGATTGGGCATCCAGGTATCTTCTCAAGCATAAGTTCGTTGTGGTACTTGTTACGGAAAGTACCGTTGTCCGATTTCCATCCCCTAACTTGCACTAGATGGATCAACGCCTGAACAAGAACATTGTCTTCGAAGGCAGTCCAATTGTGACGAATGTTTCTCGAAGGCACTGTCATACTTCTATAAAGAATGTGGATAACAAATTATAATCAAAAGCAAAGGACATTCGACATTCATTACATATATGGCATAAACGTAATTGTACAAAAATATATTTATACGCATACTTTCAACAAACATTATACGAACGAAACATATGATATGAAAATGATAAGTCTACGACCTAGAAGCTTGGTCGGACACACACATTCGTTCGGCCAGGCAATCTCGAAAATATGACCACTGAGGTGATGTCTCGACGTAGTTGATGTTGGGGTGGTTGTCCATTTCGGCTTGAGTTTCAACAGGGTCAACTTCTCCTAATATTTCCAATCCAATTGTTGATCTCATTTCCCTACATATCAAATTATGTAGTAGACAACATGCCGTTATGATCTTCACTTGTACCTTTGGTGGATAGAAATATTGATTTCGTAAAATGGCCCAACAGTTTTTTAGGGCACCGAAAGCTCTTATTATATTCCTTGCCGATGAATGAACTTTGTTGAAAAATTCTCTTGGATTTTGTGGTGGATTACTACCCCTCCAATCAGACAAATGGTAACATTCACCTCTATAAGAAGCTAAAAATTCTTTTGTGTTTGGATAACCAGCATCACATAAGTAGTAGTACCCTGGATAGAAGAAGTAATTCAATTTTGGTTTACTACTTAATTGAAGTAATATATTTTGAGTAATCTTAGTTACCATTTGGAATGTTTAATCCATTGGCACGAGATAAAGCATCTCGGAGTACTCTAGAGTCAACTATTGAACCCTCCCACCCAGCTAGTACGTAAATAAACTCTTCATTCGGAGAGCAGACCGCAAGACGTTCGTCGTTATCATACCCTTCCTATTCCTAAAAGAGGCACGATTTTCACCAGGAACATGTATCTCGATATGAGTACCATCCAATGCCCCTAGACAATTCTGCAAGGTTTGAAACAAAATGATATGAAATGGGTGATCAAACTTAATGACTTTGGTTTACGAAGTTGTATAATGGTTACCTCAAACCATTTCCATCTACTATCAGTACATGAGGCTTGAATTGGTTATGATTTTTTTTCAATAGAATCTCGTGGCAGCGTATCACAACAATGGGGACCTTTTGAAAGTGTCGTGATACTGTTTCACCCGACCTTGAAAAAATACGTCTAATAACGCGATTCTTAACATCGTGGGCCATGATATGTAGAAACATGGCTACCATTTCATCGACATCAATGTAGTCTGTACCGCGAAAACCACCATGCGTCGTTAACAGTTCACACAGAGTATGAAAACAAGCACGATCCATTCGTGTTGTCTCGCGACAAGCTGTATCGCTTTCTCTCATCAACGCGAAAATGGTCATCTGCCGAAAGTGATGTCAAAAGAAAGAGGAATAATGTGGACTTCCTTCCGTATGGTTATAGTTCATAATCAGGTTTGCTAGAAGCAGAAACTGGTTCTGAGATCGATACAATATTGTTAATATTGAAATCATCTTACCAGGGTCCATTCTCTAACATAAAGAAATGCAAAATATTAAACACTATAACTGAACGTAGTTTGAAATACGTTATTAGTTTATTAAATGCATGAAGTTTGTAATGACTTATAAGATATAAGTAAACGTTGAATAAACATTCAATCACTTATGAAAATAAATGACGTTATGCTAATATATTATGAATCACAAATATTAAAAAGTATGTCGATGTTATTCAACTGTTATTGTAGGGAAGAACTATGGAAAAATATTTAACAAATAAATGCATGATTTGAATAGTGATATAAAATTGTATAGTATTATTATCCTAAAAAAATATAATCAAACATAGACTCTTTTATAGGTATTACGTAAATAGAAAAAACATGGTACTTTATTAATTACTTTTTTTAAAAATACATAGAAAATCCCCATAGATTTTATTTCATGAACTATAAATTTTGTAATCATAGATTAAATCAAGTTAAGTAGTCTCTATTGGTTCAAAAGTTATGAATTTTAATATTTTGTCTAATGATATGGAAATGTAAAGTCTTGTCCCTATTACATTTGAAAAATATTGAATGCAGTCTCTATGGTTTAGATAAATAATTTTTTGTCCGTGTAAATTTAAAAAAAAAATCAATGTCATTTATTTAGCTTGTTCAATTTTAGTAGAGTTAAGTAATAGTAAACAAATAGACGACTACAAATGACATATTTTATTTACAACCTTTACGAAAGTCAAAAATCTTATTTTAGATTTCATTAATCAACCATAAGGTTAAATTTGAATTTTAGAAACTTATAAAAAGTAGTTCCAATTTTTCAAAAATTTTCGACAATTTAAGGAAGCTATACGATATAAACTATAAATTAAAAACAATTCAAATTAGAAAAAGTATAAAACAAAATTAAAATGTAATTGAACAAAGTGTTCTACAATAAATAAACCAGTTCAAATTATACAATATTTTTAAATATTGCTAATGAAGAATACATATTATTACAAAGTTATTGTTCTGCTTAAAATCCGAACCTCAAAGTCTTCGTTACTGATCTCAGATTTCTATCCGCAAAATAGATATAACGAAAAAAATATCTTTAGTTCGTTAACTATGAACTCAATAGGAAGACTATGAAGAAAATATGTAACAAAATTTACCTCCAGCAATCGTTCATAAAGCGAACATCCGAACAATAAAACAAAGAATATTAACGAAGAACTCAGCCTCAGGAAATGTAATCCGATATCATGAGATCAACTGGTAACGACGTTCAATTATTTTTTTAAAAAAGAAAATAAGTATGTGAAAGATAGAAATATGGACAACATAGGTTAAACAACAATTATACACAAAAAGAAAAAGAACTAGGATATGAAAGAAATAAATATGGATTCAAGCCAGAGGGATGCATAAACGAAGGGAACAATGAATATCGATTCAATCATAAAACGTGGATTCAATTATAGGCAAGACATAAATATGTAGAAAACAAATTGTAGAACAGTTATACGCATAAAACAAATAGGATGAATTTGAGATGAACTTACATTGGTTAAAAAAAAATTGAGTGAATGTAGTTATGTAGAGTCAAGTGTATATATAAAGAAAATGTCCAAGTGTGTGGTGAACTGCATTAAATAATCTCTTACAATCGATTAAATTAAACAATGGATTGACAACAACAGAGAATGATTGAAAACTATTAAATGCAAATACTTGTAGTGAAGAATGAGATAATAAATTCGGGCAGTTTCAAAATAGCAACATATGTGGTATCTGTTTAACTGAAGTACAACATAAATTGGGAAGAGTAAAAATTATTCCCAAGCTAGAGTTCATAAATTGTGCTAGGTGTAACCTAACACCCAATATTAATGACATAAACAAGCCCTAAAACTGATGAACAAAAAGAAATGCTAACATACAATAACTAAATCCTACCTAACACAGAAGCAAAAAGAATGATAATACAGAACATAACAAGAACATAGATTTTGAAACATATAAAAAAGATGAATAACATTGAATCAAACAGATAGATCAACAGATCAGACATCAGTGAAATTCAAGAACATGAGGAGTGATAATACATGACATAACAAAACAAGAAAAATAGTGGAATAAAAAAAAAAAAAAAAAATCAAACAGAGATGCAAATTAAACATAATGAACCTAAATAAAAGAAAATCTCAGAATCTCATATAAGAAAACAGAACGAACAATGTTTAACGTGGGTCATCATAGACTGATGAGGGTTAGAAATACTTACCTCGCATTCATCTGACTTCCAACCAAGTCGAATCTACCGTACTATTGCCAAGTGAAAGACTTGGTCGATTTCTCCAATCCGAAAATTGGCTTCAATTCTACATGAAAGTCCCAACATAGTATTCATAGCGACAAAGTTCGGGATTTCGACGGCCAGAAGTTAGAAGAAATCGAACGAAAGAGATTGAATAAATCGACCGACAATCGCTTGTAAAACTGTAATCGATCGCCGTTCCAAATGGAAACGAAAGACGAAGAAAGAGGGAGGAAGAAATCGCACGGGAACCAGAGAAACCGAGGGAGAAATCCCAAATAAATCGCAGGAGAGAGATCAATGAAATCGAAACGAACTGATCGATTATATCGAACCAAAGAGATCAAATAAATCGACCAACAATAGCATGCAAAACCCTAATCGACCGTCGTTCCAAATGGAAACGAGGAACGAAGAAAGAGGGGAGGAAGAAATCGCACGCAACAACGGTACCAGAGAAACCGAGGGAGAAATCGGAGAGAGATCGATGAAATCAACCTACGTTCCAAATCGAAACGAGAGAGACGAAGAAAGAGGGGAGGAAGAAATCGAACGCAACAAGTGAACCAGAAAAATCGAGGGAGAAATCCCAAATAAATCGCAGGAGAGATCGATGAATCGATCGAAGTTCCAAATCGAAATGAGAGAGACGGGAGGAAGAAATCAAATGCAACAAGTGAACCAGAAAAACCAAGGGAGAAATCCCAAATAAATCGCCGTTTGAAAATTGAAACGAGAGAGACGAAGAAAGAGGCGACGAAGAAAGCGAAGAGATTCGGACTTCTGAAGGCGGAGAAAAAAACGCGGACTTGAACAGTACTGCACTATTCATATCCGTGTTTGCTTTAACAATAACCCGGCTTTTGGTAACCCCTCCACCAAACAAGTGTTAAGGGGTATTAACTTAATCCGGATTAAGTTAACACCCCCACCAAACAGCCCCTAAATATACGCAAATCTTTAATCCAACAAACTTTTTTTTAGAGAAAAGTACTTTTTATAGAACGCGTTTGGTGCAGGAGTTAGTGTTAAGTTAAAGTTTAAGTTAATCTGTATTTGTGTATAAATTTATTTTAGTTGAATTAAGTTAAAATGGACTGTTGTTTGTTGTGGGATTAAGTTAAGCTTGAGTATTAAGTTAAACTTTGAGATAAGCATTAAGTTAATTTGAATTTCCCTCCCATCATTTTATATGCATTTCTTTTAGATGATTCTTACTATTTTTTATGCATAAAAATAATTTTCCATATTTTTTGAAAAACAAAATTCATTAAAATATTTTAAGAAAGTTCCCTAATAAATGTAATTATGTATAAAAAAAAACCATCCTTAAAATGGTTAACTATTTAAAAAATTACTCATTTATATTTATTCTCCAAAACAAATCATTTCACAATATATATGGTTTAAAATCGTTTCTTTATATTTATTTGTTTAATATTTTAAGAAGTTCAAAATTTGTTTAGATATGCAAGTTATTTTAAAACTCAAATTATAAAATAAAAATTAACAGAATCTCAACCCAGATGGAATCATCATCATGTAAACTAAAAAAAAATCTAATTAAAATATTTGTTGAACACAATGATATTATTTAAATAACAGAAAAATACCCAGAACCAATCGTTTAATAAAATAAATCTCTATCCATTGAAAATTTTCATAAATTCCCAATTCAATATTTTTGAAAAATAAAACAAATATATAATAGAAGCAATACAAGAAAGTATTAATTGCAAAATTTCAATAGAAAATCAAATAAATTACCAAACACAAGAAAACTTGAGAAAAAAATTGACAATAGTGAATCTTCAATAAATGGAGTTCAAAAAAAAAAAAAAAATCAGAACAGAACAGTGGCACATGGGACTTAACACCATGGATCTGCAAAAATCAAATTTCTTACAAACTGAAGAAGAGAATACAACCTGAATTTCAGTCGATTTTGCCATATTTGGGTTGACGAGTTGAGGAAACTCTGCAATCAGAGTTTCAATGCTTGAACGAAGGAGAAGAGTATTTAATCAAAACTCAAAAAAAGCGTAGATGATCAATATGAAAACGATATAACCATTGCAACTTTGAATTAGAGAAGAAATAGAAAATGAAAAATGAAAAATGAAGCTTGAATAAGAGAGAAGAAAAGACGAGGAGAGAGAGAAAAATGCTTGGAAGATGAAAATTACTCTGATTTAAACAATGATGGCTGTTTAAAATCGGAGTTTTAAACTTAATCCGAATTAGTTTATCTTCCTGCCAAACGTGTCCTTAGAGTTTATTGTTAGGAGAGTTGAGGATCTCAAATATCTCACGTCGGTAAGGTAGGAAGTCCTCTAGCTGCATATAACACAAGGTGGGCTACTCCTCTCATTGTCAATTGGATTTGAAATGGATGCCCATACTTTCTAAGTTGTATGCCTCTGAACTCGTTGATAAAGGAATTATAAGACGTTTAAGATGTTGGTCTCTCCGGGGAGCATGTGTCATCCTTCCTTTTGTGCTTTGGCTAAGTTCTGTTCTTCATCAAACCTTATGTTTGTAGGTTTACCTCTTACAACTTTTCAAAAGTTAATCAAGTCTGTGTTGACGTTGTGGCTTGCCTTTCCTCTTTTGGGTTTATAAAATCCTTTATTTTGAGAAGCTGGGGATTGTATTAACATTTTCCTGGCTTGATTTCTCTTTTGTAGAGTTGGGAGGTTGTTCCTTCTTGTTTGGTTGGATTGGATGAAACACTTTGCTCCTCAGGGATGTTTAATAATACCTCTGTTTTCATAATATATATATAATTATACACACGGACCTTTAGAAGTTCAACAAAAGATTGGAAAATGAAAAATCGACTCGATATAAAAGCTTATAGTTAGTCGAGCTTATGAGTTTTGATTGATGTTTAATTTCATTTTGTAAAACACTTTATTTTATTGGTTTGATTGGGTATTTATTTGATACTCTCAACAAAAGCTGAAATATATAATTAAGAAACTTTTAGAAAAATCTAAAACGTAAAAGAAATGGAGTCCAAAAATAATCCAAATTCACAAACCTGTAGAAATAAAAGAAAAAACTGAAAATTGAAGCAAATTAATTAACATCGTAATGAAAATCGAAAACCATACCGATTCAAAATTGAATGGTTCGCCAAAGCGAGCATAGTGTCAGAGTCATAGAATATGCTCTAATGATCCATGTCCTGACAAGTCATGATGTGATAGAGGAGGACTATACATCATCCATCACACCTAAAAGAGTGTTCAATAGTGTCAGCTGGATGCATCAGGAAGCAAAGCCACGATAAGGTCAAGGTGTCAGTGTCAAAGTTTAGTGGGGCACGATGGGGCCCCGAGCCATCCCAAAGATGTCAAGGCTCTAGATGAAGTTTTGACGAGCCGCTCTAGAGTTACGTCCGTATGAAGCTAAGATGTAAGCTCCCCAAGTTTGGTATCAATCGGACATCCGAGGGTACTCCACGCTGGCGTATGATGCATCGCCAAAAAGACATGCATTTGTGGCATACTAAAAATGTGGTAGAATGTACTATAGGGGAGGCATGATGTCAACTCTCTACCACCCCTGGACCTGTGGCCTAAGTGAGCTACCACATGGCACATGCATGTGTCGTGGTCTAGGCGAGCGCTTGCAAGACGAGTGTCTTGGGCCGCTTCCTTCAAGAATGGAAATTCGGGGACAGTGTCGGACGGCACGGGTGTGACAACATTGTGTCCTTGCCCATGGGACGAAGGTTGCCACATATATCGCTCACATTGGATTCCCGTGGGACGAATGGATGCAAGTGCTAGCATATAAGCATGACCAAGATAATTCCGCTACCTATTCGATGAAGCATAGTCGAGACCTTGAGAACCTCGCTTAACAACCCGACGAGCCACAAAGTATGGGCGATCTGAGTATGAGCTTGAGTTCCCTTCTAAGGCTGGCAATGATGAGTGTGAGATCATGGTGCCGCACGAGTCTAAGAGTGCGATCGTGACACATAGCTTAGCTGACACTAATGATGCATTAGCATCTACTCGATCAATGATTCGAGTCCTCGTAGTACGTTTATGTCGAGTTTATTGTCCTCCTCCAATTTGTACTTAAAAAAAAAAAAATTGAATAGTTCAATTTCCCGTTTAACCCATGATTAAACCAATATCACCTCTCAACGACCATAACATTGATCAAGAAAGTTTAACTCAAATACTAAAAAATTTAATGTACATAAATGGTTGAAAGATTAAATTTGTAATTTAGCAATAAATGGGAGTAATTTCTAACAATAATTTGGAGAGTAATTCCGTGGTTGCGAACCGATTTTGTTGGTCTTGGGGCGATTTGCTGCCGAATTGTTTCTTTATTAATAGCCATCGATTAAAAATGAGTTTTTTTTATTGTTTTGTTAAGTACAATTTGGGATGGAGACAACAAACAATATACAAAGGGTATACGAAAACTCTAATCATTGATAGAGTGGATATTAATGTATCACGAGTACTAGCTGAATTATGCTAAAATATAAGATTTTTATTAGTTGTTCATTAAGTAATGATTCATTTTTAAATATTTAAAATAATCATTTATTTTTAATCATTCGAAATAATAGATCATTTTTTATATTCATTTTTAATTTCTAACTATCTATTTCTAATCATTTATTTCTAATTACTCATTTTAAATCATTACCCTTCAAAATAATCACTCATTTTTAAACACATCAATTTTCTGATCATTAAAAACAAACTCTTATTTATAATCACTCAAAATAATTCGTCTACTATTTTACATCCAAACATCTTCCTTGAATTTTATTTAGTAGTAAACAAATATGAAGGGAGTTGTTATGTTTTAATCCATATGTTTTTTAATTATATAATTTAATTTTCATGATTTAGGAAACAAACTAAAATTTAGTTTTTATGATCTAAAAATAATAAAATTCAATTTATGATTTGATAAAACTAAAAAATAATTTAGATTGTTTATAAAGCAGACCAATTAAAAATGTAGATATAAATTCTTATTTATCAATGATACATTTTTTGTGTATTCAATCACATTCTCTATGTCTTAGATTTTAAGAAAACATAGAAACTAAATTCTAATATTATTTTAAATCATATAATTAAATTTTATTTTTTTCTAAATCATAAGTACAAGGTTTAAGTTATTAAAACTATAAATATTAAATTTTATTTTTTTAATCATAAAAACTAAATTTATAATTTACCCTATAAATATAATTTTAGTTTGACTTTTGTTTTGTTTGAAAACAAAGGTACCATTGATCAACATTGAGAGGCTAAGCCTTCAATACAAACCAACATAACAAGAGGGAATAACTTTCCCGACTCCACAAAATCTCTATTCCACAACGCGAAAAGAAGGCAACCAAACAAGTGAACACCCAAAACAAAGAGATAACAACATAGGAAATTGTTAGTACAAACCCCGGTCCTCACAAGAACAGAATTCTTAAAATCTATATAAAGGAGAGCATTATACACTGTCAAATCAAACTTGGTTGACTTTGAAAGGTTTTGGAAGGTCAACCAAAGAATATTAGGTCAAATGAGGAACATTAGTTACATTTTTAGTCTACTTTTTTTTTTTTTTAACAATGGTAGGGGTTAAGCCTCCAATACAAGCCAACCTAACAAGAGGCAATAACCTTCCCGACTCCATAAAAGCTCTAATCCACGACTCGGAAAGAAGGTAGCCAAACAAATGAACACCCAAAATAAAGAGATAACAAGATAGGAAAGCGTTAGTACAAACCCCAGGCCTCACAAGAATAGACTTTTTAAAATCCATACAAAGGAGAGCATTACACACTTTAACTCAAACTTGGTTGACTTTTGAAAGATTTTTGGAGGTAAACCAAAAAACATTATGTCAAAGGAGAAGCAAGACCTTGCCAAAGCAAGAAGGGAAAGAGGAGGAGATCCCGTTAGAGTGCTACTCACTCCTCGGAGAGAACAACAATTTAAGCATCTAAAAATCACTTTATCTACGAGTTCAGGCAAAAGGCGCACAAGCACAAACATAAACTAAAAGCCATGACAAAACAACCAAACACCACAAGAACACTTAAAACTATGAAAACAAAATGCTAAACAACTTAAAATGGAAAATCAAAACAAAGCAATACCACAAAAACATCTAAGAAGAAACAAAATCAGGGACGAACACTTGAGAAAATGCTTGACCAACAACGGAATCAGAGAGAATAGATAAACCACTCTAACCAACCGGACCGCCCAAGATAACCCAACCTAGTTTTATCCAGACCATGGGTGTGGTTCAAAGAACCCACCCAAATCACTCCAATAATAACCGTAAATAGGCCTTCATCCTTCATATCAAGCCACATGCTTAGCAATCCACTTGGTTAGGTACCTATCACCAGACGCCTTTTCCTCCTACCACTGACCACGACGCTAGTTAGCCTCATCGAATCAGCAACCTTCTCGTCACCTCCGGTTAACGATGAGAGGAGTCCTACAAACTTCTTTGAATCCCAACTTCCATAAGAGAAAATCAAAGTCGCTCCCCTCTGTCTCGAGAAGTTGATCTACAACCTTTGATCACCTCTTTTCCCAGATCAAATGGGAGTTTTCGAGCCCCATGTTCCTTCCTCCTATTTGATTTAATACCACTATTAGAGATCTCTCAAACACTTCCACACAGAGATAGAGATGAAACCATGGACATACCTTTAGAAACCGGGAGGCGACAACTGTTTCTGCCACAAGAAGCCTTGATCTGTTCCGAGCCCTCCTCAATTTACTCACTAGGGGGACTTTGTTAGAACTAGAGAGAACCTCGTACCCAAAAAAACTCTAAAGACTGAATCTTCCTTTTCTAGATGATGAGACCTCTCACTCTTGAAGACAAGCCTCCTAAATCGGAGGATTAACCTCTAGAAAAAGCCATAAGGAATCTTTAGCTAGCAGATCATCTCTTTTTTAAAATTTAGAGAAAGAGAATCCAATCAATTTTCCAGCATTTCTAATCATTATAGTCAAGTGTGTTATTTTAAGTGAATTGAGTTCGTATACAAATTACAGTAAACATTCATCTCAAACCATTCCAAAAAAATTTAAAATAATTATCAACTGACTTCTTTGTTATCTTTTGAAAACAAATTTTGATTTTCCATGAGTTTGGTCAAAGACCCACTTAGAAATTCTTTCCAATTTAAATATTAAGATTTTATTTCCAAGGTTGTTAAAGATAAAAATAAAAAATAAAAAATCTAAATAATTATTTTATAAAAATCGAAAATTAAGTAGGGGATATGATTGCACATTTCATATTTACAGATTAATAATTAATTTTCCAAATTTTGAAGTAGATATTTATTTAAAGTCCAAGATATTGTAGACATTTACATGATATTTTTCATATTTCCCTAGTTGCCCCAATTTAGTACCTGCTTTTAGGCTTGTTTGGCCCAATTACTAGGGGTCAGATCGGGTTATTTGATTCTTTTATATCTAGTTTTCGAATTTCTTCTTTGTTTTTTTTTTTTTTTTTTAAATAAGGAATTTAACATGGATATTCAAGTAAGAAATAATTATTACATTTTCATCCTAAATTGATTTTAATTGCAAAGATATCCAAATGATTTTTTATAAATAAATGATT
>JBBMEG010059692.1:0-14951 GCA_037832605.1 Cyclanthera cordifolia
TAATAAATAAAAAGAAATAAATGGAGAAGGAAAGAGTTAATATGTATTAGATATATTATTGAATTTGAAATTTTGAAATAATTAAAAAGTAATAATAATAATAAGCAAAAAAGAAAGGAAAGAATTAGAGAAGGAAAAGAAGGAAGGAAGGAAAGAAGGAAAGAAGGAAAAAAAGAAAACGAAAAAAAAAGAAAAAAAAGGAAAACGAAAAACGTAAAAGAAAAAAGAAAAAAGAAAAAAAAAAAATCAGACACGCGGGCCACGCGCCAGATTATTTCACGGAGCGTGGCCCCACGCGCCGTATTCCACCGTTTAAATAACCCAGCGGCCCAAATGCCGAGTTATTTCCCTTCCCGACCCGAAACGCCACCCCAACCCGCCATAACTCAAGTAACTCAATACGTGGTCCAATACATTTATATTAATATTTTTTAACTTTAAAATGTTATTTTATAAAATAAGAAAAATAAAAATATTCAATTATGAGTATTATATCATTATTTTTTAATTTGTTTTATAAAAAAAATAATTTCTTCCCATCAAATTAATTTTTGTTCATTTTATCTCAAATTAAATCCCATCAACTTTTTTTTTTCTTAAAAAAAAATCACAATTTATTTTTTCACAAGCCTATACTCAAACATATAGTTACTAACGCTTCCTTTTCCTTCCCTAGCCAAACCCTCCTATAAGCTTTTTGAATAAATCATTTGAATTTATTTTATAAATAAAAATGAACGAAATATAAATTGCGGCACCCAGTAGAGATAGAAAAGTGGAAACGAAAACTATTCTCAATTCGTGAAAATTTTACTGCATTTTTCTTTTTTTTTTTTTTTCTTTTGCGTAAGGTTCGAGACTACGAGAGATCGCCCATCATTACTTAATTGGAGGAAACTTTTTCCATTTATTACTTTTTCTTTTTTTCTTTTTAATATTTTTAAAATAATAATTTTAAATAATTAAATATGGTTAGAAAATATTATCATCTTTTAACTATTTAGTTAATTACTAAAGAAAAATAGAATATTTTACTGACCAATATATTTTATCTAAAAAAATTTAAAAAAAAATGAAACGAAAGAAATTTAGACGAGAAATGCATTCCTCGTCTTACGCCCCGTTTAGTTAACCAAAAAAAATTTCCTCTTCTTCCCTACGTAATGGTGGATATGTGGGTGGGAGAAAATGAACAAAAAAAATTAACCAGAAGATTCTGGAGTTCACTAAAGAAATGAAAGAAGACCTGTTTCAGAAAGAGAATGAACATTCCTAATTGGAGAAATGGCCACATATCTAAATGGACGTTGGATAACCATACTGAGTCTTGTCCAAGAAAGTCCTTTTCCACCTACATAAGAAAAAACAAAAGTTTAAAAACTATTGTAAATTTGTAATAAAAAAAAAATATATACACACAAACGAGTTATTATTTATTTTTAATCACTCATTTTTAGTTATTCAAAATGATAATTCATTTTTAAATCATCAAAATAATCATATATTTTGAATTATATAACTAGATATTGTCTACGATGTCTCTAAAAAAATCATCATTCAGAGAGTTATTTACTCTACAATCATTTTACAAATATTGGCGTAAAAATAAGTTTATTATAAAAGTTAAAATTTTAATCATTCAAAATAATATTTTATTTATAATCATTCTATCCGATTCTATGACGATCACTCAAAAACGCTATTTTCTTCTTCTTCTTTCCTCTCTTTTTTCTTTACCCGTGGCCGAATCTTCTTCTTTTTCCCAAAAACGCATCTTCTTCTTCCCAAACTTTTAACTTAACCCAGCGGCCGAAATCCTCTCAAATCCTCCAAAAACTCTTCCTATTTCTCAAAACCTCCAAAAACTCTTCACAATTTTGCTTTTCCTTCTCATTTTCATCTCTTTTTACAACTTTTTGAACAGATCCGAGCTCTTCTCTTCCACCTCCTACATTTCAAAGGTACGAATACGGTTTTTTAGGAATTGTTTGTGGATTTAGTTATCTGTTTTAAATAGTTTTATTTGTTTTCTTTGTTAAATTTGTTTTATAAGTGACCACTTATAATAGTTATATGGTCAATGATATTCAATATCATATAAAAAATCAAGATGATTTTTGAAATGTGCAGATTAGTGGAGTTATGATAATGGCACAAACTTTGCAACTTTCTAGTTTGAAGGACAAAAAACCCCTTATGTCAGAAATGACTTTTTATGGCGTACTTCAAAAAATTTGAGAGCTTGATGATCATAATTTTACCGTCATTTATTCAAATGTGATTGGGTAGAAAATAATTATGGAATTAACGTAGACGACATTGGATTTACACTATAAACCTTAATCGCATTGGACATAAATCTGATTCATTCATTTTAGCCACTCAAGCGAAGCAAGTATTCTATATAAATTAAAGATGCACTTGATCCTCGTCGGTTGGTGGTTAATTTTGATACCTCCACAAAGAATTGTTTAACATCACGTTCATGATGAAGTTGATACCGGCCAAGATTGTGGGTACGAGTCATCAAAACATTATCTAATATTATTGATGATGACTCGTTCACCTATATTAGAAATGATTGTAAGGGAACATGGATAAATAAAATAGATTGGTGATTATGATGATGACTCGTTCACTTATATATTAATCATTTTGAAGATAATTTAACCAATTTACCCTCCAATCGAATTGTAAGGATGTTTAATTGATAGTACAGTTAACACTTCAAATCTCTGATGAATTACTTTTAATTAATTGATAATATTTTAATTTCAAAATAAGTTGAAAAATGCACATCGAGGTGCAGATATTTTGACAGCAGCCTTGGGAACATCCCAGCATCGAGGACGTGTTAGGGGCGTGGGTCAATTATTATCTTCATCTATTTTTTTCAAGATGGCTCGTCCAAATGATAGTATGGGAAATAACCAAGTTGGTTCCTCTCCTTGTATGGGAAGTAATCATGATCAATCACACCCGATTTCAGAAGAACCAATGAGGCAAGCAAATGAGATTCTTCAAACGACTCAAGTCATTAGATAACCCTACATTAACAATCCTGCTGTCCAAGACATATGATAAGTAAGTTGCATATTATTAAATTACTTTCATTTCTAATATTATCAAATTAATATCGGTATTACTCTAACTATGTGTTTCTTTGAAAGGTGTGGCATGTAAAATTGCCATTGAAAATATAGAAAACATTGTTACCATTGGCACAATGTATGAATCGAGCGGCACACTTGCTAAGATTCATGGTCTTTCACTAGGAAAGTACAATGCTCACGTCCTAGTGGATTTAATAATTGGAAACAACGAGGATTTGGTCCTCTAAACGACAAACTTCAATACCTTGGACAAGCAGTCAACACTTTTGTATCATGGCCGCGTGCATTATTATTAAGACAACCATCTATTGAAAGAGGTATTTAATTTTATATTTCTTCTTTATAGTATGCACACATCATTATTTTACAAATAATAGATTAAATTTATTGACATAGTTGTCACTTCCAAATAAAGGTAAGAAGATTGTGTCAGATACACAATCTCATCAATCAGGCATGACGCTTCTAACCACAATCAAGTTGGTTTATCACTTTGTCAAACATACTATGAGTGATAGTGACATGCTACAAGTAGATCTTACCGAAAATATGTTTGGTTTTCATAACAATTGCTTCTTTTCCAAAGAAGACATTTTGCAATATTGTGAGATGAAAGAAATTGGCTATACTCTCATTCTTTGTTATATTGTGTAAGTACTATATCTTTTTCAATTATTATACCAACTTCTTACATTTACTAATGTTTCCTAAATCTATTTCAACTACATTTGGGCTACTTATGATCAACAGATTCTTGATAACCTACCTACTATTGCATCTTGTTGATCAAAATCAAGAAGAGAAAATTAAGAATCTTGTTGATTGTTTTGACATAATTACGGATATCCGTCAACGTGTATTTTTTCCCTTCAATACCAGGTATGCATTTTTTAATTTTAAACTTCATACCGTGTAATCTATGAAGATGGTACTTTTTATGATCATCGTTACGTCGTTTAGGCACCATTGGATTTTGGTAGTCTTAATTCCTGAAGATGAGACTGTTTATATTCTAACTCACTCGGTTAGAAGACGCCTGATGAGAGTTTAGCTCATATCATAAATACGTAAGTTTTTTTTGTTTATGGTAGTTTTTTTGTTTCAATTAGCTTATTATCTTTTTGTTTTCACTTTTGTTCTATAGTTCTTATCGATTGTGGCAATCAAAAAATGGGTTCATATCCAAAATTAACATGAAAATCAGTGAAGGTGCGTAAAAAAATCATAGATTTCTTTGATTTTTGTCATGTACAATTATTATATTAATGAAAAAAATTTTGTTCACTAGTATCCTCATCAATTGGGATCAATAGTGTGTGGATATTATGTCTGATTGCTCATGCGAAAGATGATATCAAACACGCGCACCCCCATAAATAAACTGGTAAACTTTTGTTTTACTTCATTCACAATTTTAGTTTATATATTCTGCAAAACTTTTTGTTTACTAATTTTGGAATATTGTGTTATGCTTTAGTTTAACACCACGAAACCATACACTCAGGAAGATATGGACGGAGTACGAATCGAATGGGCAAACTTCATAGGTAGATTTTTATTAGCGAACAAAGATTAGTTATTGTATAGCATTTTCGATATTGTTTATATATATTATGGAAATATTGTTCATACGTAGTCTCTATATATGTTATGCAAAACTTTCTCGCGAGACAAAGTCTCTATATATTGTGTATTTTGATTTCTGGTAAGATATTATTTCATTTCTGGAATTTACAGGATTAACAAATTTTTTTGGTAATATTAATTTTACGTCGTTATGCTGCCGAAATTTCAATTAATTTAGAAAAAGTTAGAAGTTAAAATTGAATTTAAAGATGAGTTTAGAGGTGAATAAATTAATACTGGGTAAATTTTTTGTGGTTTGACATTTTCAAGGTATTTTTTCATATTATAGACAAATCATCACTTAGCTTTTTCTATACAAGTTTTGAGACTTTTAATGTCGGACACAAATGGTGACCCACAAAAGATATTATAATAAAGACAATTTTTAAATGAAAACGTGTGGGACCAACATGAACAAATCTTTTTTAAAAATTAAAAAACATATTTTTAATGTCGGGCGCAAAAATCGACACCATATAGAATTGGTGTCGCTCTAAAACCGACACCAAATAGAATTAGTGTCAGTTTTGGAGTGACACCGAAGGCTTTTTGTGTTAGTCATGACCGACACCATATAACATTGGTATCACTCCAAACCAAAACCAATGAGTGACACTTAAGGCTTTTAGTGTCCGCCAAGACCGACACCAATACTATATGGCGTCGGTCGTGACCGACACTAAAAGCTTTTGGTGTCGCGCATCTTGCGTGACACCAAAGTCTTTCGGTGTCAGTTTTGGCTCATCGCTAAATGTCATTAATGTCACCTATATTGATGACAGTCGTATGTCCGACACTATTTGTTAAAGATGTCGGCATATGCCCGTCACTAAAACTTCGTACTAGTGATATTTGTCTTGGTTGACCATGAAGCAAGGCTTAAGGTTTTGAGTTGTTTAATGGTTAAAATTTTACTCAGATTGTTTACTTGGTTTTGGTTCCTCGTTGAGCTTGATCAAATTTGTAAGATCGGTTTGGTAAGTCAAGATTGTTCGTTAGGCATTCGTAGAAGTGGTTGCTCACTTGATGCTTGTTAATGTGTTTTAAGGTTTAGTTGGTGGATCAAAGGTGCTGATTGCTTGCTCTCCAAAGTCTAAGCTCAAACTAGTTCATGCTCGTGCTTTAAAGCTTTTTTCGAGTTGAATTCAAGGAAGGTAGCTCGGGTAGTGTAATTGTTGCATTGCCTACGAATCCCTTTAGTCCTTGATGTTTTGGGTTCGTGTATGCATACTTATATCTTGTTTTCCATTGTAGGTTTGAGGCTTAGCTAAAACGTACTTTTGGTCTGAAGTCTAGCTGTAGTTGGTTATGGTAGAACCTCTGTGTAAGGAACTTTGTTCGGGTTTTGTTTAATGCACGAATTTAAACTTATCTTATGATAATCATATCCTGAATAGATTCTAGGTTGTGGTGAATGCCTATATTTTAAATGTCGTGGTTGGAATTGAATAACAAGTATGTATGCTGCTAGATCCTAGAATTTTGCGTGGTTTCGTGTTGTTTCATTGGAACTGTATCATGTAGTTATGCTACTAGATCCTAGAACTTGTAGCTTTTATTGGCACTGTATCTTGTAGTATATATGCTGGATAGCTTCGAGAAAACCTATTGTTATGTTATCTTGCATGGTCATGTCTAAAACTCGTCCCTGGCACATTCTTGCTTAGTTATGCTTAAAATCACGTTATTCAACGTTTAGCTAAATTTCTGAATGCCTGGATATGCACGAACTGTACTCTAGTTCCTATATAGGCAATGAACAATATACTTCGATGTTTCATATGTTTTATGCAAGTTCACACGTTTTATATACTATGGCTTGAGTGTTAAATGATCTTGAAACACGACTACATAGGTTCATGGTTTAGCTCGACATAGGGTTCATGGCATGCATGAGGCTTGGTTGTGTGAATTGAGTCACATTTTCCTTCATAGAGTGAGCATACAAGCCAGAAGGCCTACGCATGTTTCCTCTTTGCCATAGGGTGGTCGCAATAGATCATAGGGTCTATTGTTGCCTGACACGTCAGGGGACGACATTAGCGTGATGATTGCTACATCGACCCGAAGTGTGATGAGACTGACCATAGGGTCAATAGTTTGCACTCAGGAACTTGGCATCGGCTGGGGACCTGGTCGTCCATACATGTAACCTAGTTGAGTGATCTAGGATGCATAGGGTGCGATAGTGGGAATTAGGCATCGGTCGGATATCCTTTATCGCTATGTAGCGAGGAGCCTAATTTGCTACAACATAAGTATGCGTTGCGCTAGTAGGTTGGATCGTTCTCCGCTCAGCACCGTGCGTGGTACTTGATGTGTTTGGGTAGACCCAACCGTGTCGGAGGGACCCGGGATAGCCTGAGAGACTCTAGTGGATTGCTCTTACGTCTAGGCACTCTGCCGTACCCAGGAGAGTTCGGGTAGTGGCTTCTCAGGTCTCATGGCATTGGCCAGTGAGGCCTCTCCTCGAGAATTTTCTTAGGGCCATTGGTCTAGGCGTATACGAGTTCTCGGGAGTTGGGATGTTTTCCTTTCGTTTGTCATGCTATTTAAGACTTGTGATTTATGGTTTCTTTCTCTCTATATGCTATGTGCACCCTGTGCGAGGTTTCTTACCGAGTTGTCATAGACTCACCCTCCATTTTATGTAGAGTTATGGATTCAAACCACAATTGCAGGTGCGCACCAGGATAGATGAACGAGGCAGCTGAGAATAGACCAAAAAGTGGACGTGTATGTTGCATCAAATTATGTCATTTATTTTTATCTTAAGTCATATTGCATATCTTTCAGCGTAAGATATTGTAATAACTAAATTCTTTAACTACTTTAGTTTGAAAATCGAGATCTCGGGATTTATATTGGTGTTTAAGATAGGATAAAATATTTGATTTGATTTTGCAGGGTAGTTTTAAATGCATTTCAAAATATCCAGGTCCTCTTTTACAAGTTTTGTGGGTATGAGTTTTCCATGTTTTATGGGAAACTCTGCCGAAATTTTGTTTAAAATTTTCATGCATTAGTAACATCTGTGGTATAACCTTCCGGTTATGGGCCGGGTTGTTACAAGACAAGTCTTGTGATGAAGGCGCTTCAGCTCAGGCAATGAGCTGAAACAATAAATAAAATGACAAGATTCACAGTGGTGGTCGATGGCTTGGGCAAAAATAAAGTGGTCTGCCGGTAAAGCAAAGGAGATAGTATTTGGTTAACAATGATCATGAGTAGGGGTTTACATGGTCCGAGTTTGGTTGGGTTATGAGAATTTTTTGAATCAATTCTATTTAGCTTGGTCAATTCTTTCACTTGTCCAATCCTATATATTAGACATTATAACAACCCAACGTAATTCAACCCTTTATATCTTCGAGTTTGGTTGGGTTATCCCATTTTAATAGTCTCAACTTTTCTCTCTAAGGCTCACCTCATAATTAGTAATTATGAAAATGAAAAATTGAAGAAAAAAATAAATTCATGGTATTATAAGTTCGAGTGACTTATTATTATTTTAGATAGATATTTCACACTAGACCCGAGTAACTATGCCCGTTCCTAAGCAAGACACTGGAATACATCAAAGAAGTGGAGACTACCCCGTTGAGAACATTGACTTATTATTATTGTATATTCCTTAATAACTTTTTATAATAAAACTTAGAAAACTTATCATATTAATTGATCACACACCTATAATATTCTTAATTTGAGTTGAGTTGGATTCAACGGAACCAACTATCGGAATGAAAATTGTAAATATATTTTGTACAGCCCAACACAAAAAAAAATATATTGGCATTCAAATTCTAACACGGGTATAAAACTAAGTGTTAAAATGAATTAAAAATCAATCATATTTAATATTAATTGTATGTTTGTTTTTTATAGAAAATAAGGGAATGAAGAAGAATGATAAAGAATTAATAATGATCGAATGCTTATTTAAATATTGGTATTAGTAGTGGTTGAGTAATTAATTACTTGTTTGAGAATCGTATTAATAGTGATTGAATCATATGTTTGATGTGAAATTTGATTGAGTGATTTGATAGATAGTTTGAAAGTGATTAAGAATGATTATTTACTACTACAAGAGATAAACATAGCTTAAAGATAAATCTTCAAACAAATATTGAAGTATCATTAATCCTCCATTTTTCTACATTGCCTTCTTTTCTACCAAAAACATACAAACCATGAGTTTATAGTTTGTTTTTTTTAATTAAATATATTTGGCTGTTTGTCCCTCCCAACTCTGACATGTTTTAGTGTATATAAAACCTCCCTCATCAACGAATTGAGTGCGTTTTGTGGAAGACATCAATGGAAGGCGAGCTAGTAATCTCCCCCTCTTCCTCTTCATCCTCCCCTCTCCTCCAACGCCTACAACTCCTCCTCCACAGCCAAACACTCCCTTGGTCGTACGGCATTTTCTGGCAGTCCTCAACCGACGAAAACGGCATCGTTTTGCTCTCCTGGGGTGAAGGCCATTTCCAAAACCTCTCAAAACCCAGCATTCACGATTCCCCTCTTCTTCTCCCCGACCAGCCCATGGATCTGGAATGGTTCTATCTGATGTCCTTAACCTCGTACTTCTCCGCCGCCGACGGCCTCCCGGGGAAATCCTTCTTCTCAGCCACCGTCGTGTGGCTGACCGGAAGCCATGACCTTGACCGGTACGACTGCCCGAGAGTGAAAGAAGCCAAATCCCAGGGCATCCAAACACTCCTCTGCATCCCAACTCCCCACGGCGTGCTCGAACTCGCTTCCCAACAAGTAATCCCCAAGAACTGGGATTTCATCCAACAAGCCAATGCCCTATTCGGGTCCGATTTCACCACCACCCCGGTTCCGTTTCTAGACCAGGACATTAATTTCGACGACATAGGGTTCATGAGCGAAGCCCGGGAGGAAGAAGAAGAAGCAGAAACAAACATTTTGCTCGAAAAAACAACAACTCAAGCAGCGACATGTAAAAAGCGAGGACGTAAACCGAAGGTGAAAAAAGACAAAGCAAACAACCACGTGGAGGCGGAGCGACAACGGAGGGAGAAGCTCAACAGTCGATTCTACGCGTTGCGTTCGGTGGTGCCGAACGTGTCGAGGATGGACAAGGCGTCGTTACTATCCGACGCCATTTCGTACATTAATACGCTCAAGGCGAGAGTGGAGGAGCTGGAGTATCAAGCGAGGCAGTCGAGTCAACAACCGAGGGAGGAGATCATGGATAACAACAGCACGGTGACATCGGTGGAGCAGAAGAAGAGCAAGGGTCAAACCCGGTTCGATGTGGAGGTGAAGATGATTGGAACGGACGCAATGGTCCGGGTTCAATCCGAGAATGTGAACTCCCCTGTGGCTATATTAATGGGTGCATTTTGGGACCTGGAGTTACACGTTCACCACGCCAGTTTAACAAATGCTAACAATTTGATACTTCAAGATGTGTTGATTAAGGTTCCTGATGAGCTCCCCACTGAGGAAGCCTTGAAATCTGCTCTCTTGTCTGCGTTAGGATAGTTTTATTTTATTTTCTTTTTTTTTTTTTTTATGTTTAATTTAGTAATAAATTAATGCTTTGCTACTTTTCTTTTTACTTTCTCTCCCAATTTCACTTTTATGTACCAATCAACTTTTTATGTAAATTTTCTAGCCCTGCTTTTCTATTCTACTCGTGTGAACTCTTTTGTTTGGATGTTCTTCTAAATATTTCAATTCAATTCTCATTTTATATATTAATTTTAAATATTCTTAAAATAAAAAATGATTGAATTACTCAAATAGCAACGAGTGGTTAACTACTTATCTTCTACCAAAAACAAACATAATTTTTTATTTATTTTTTTTAGGACATGTGTGGTGTGATAGGAAAGAACCCTAAGGAAAAAGAAAAGATAGCTCTTATCCCTTCATTTCTCTTTTATTTCCTTCCATTGCTAAACATGCCCCTATGTATATACTTTTTTATTTTAGGCTATGTTTGTTTTTTTGTAAAAAACTAGTGGTTAATCATTACTTCTCAAAAATTACTTGTTTACATTTAGTAATAAACAATCATTCTTAACTTATCAAGTCTTCTATCAAATCACTCATCAAATTTCACAACAAATATATATCACTTAATAATTACTAACATTAATATTCAAATAAATAATTAATTGCTCAATCATTATTAACATCAAACAAGTATTCAACTATTATTAATCTTTCAAACATTTCACTATTTTCTACGAAAATAATAATAATAATAATAAACTCACCTTAAGGTATAAGGTGAGTTGATCATATACATTATGGGATGTTTGGATTGGAGGAGAGGAAAAATAGAGGAGAAAAAGACACAAACTCCGTAGTATATCACAACTGTTTCTCAACTATTTTTCAAACTCTTTTCATCTTCTCTCCAACACTAATTAAATACATAATCAAATTTTATATTAAATTTCATCTAAAATAAATCTTTTCTCTCGTGTTTCTAACCAAGTTTTTTGAACTCCTGTCTGAGAAGTGCTTGAGTGGAGGTTTAGCAGTGGGTTTAGGTTTGAGAGTTAAACGCTCATTTTCTTTTGTGGTTTTTGTTTTTGTTTTTTTCTTTTCTGAGCCGTTGTCAAGCACATAGGGACATTGTCTGGCGCCCAATGGCGCAGTAGGTGGCGACCCTTTGTTATGTATATATATTTTTTTTTTTTCGCTTTTATTTCATTTCTTAAACAAAAATATAAAATTCAGTATTATTGTTTTTTATTCTTGTGAATATTTTTTTTGCTAATTTTATTACCGACATGTAATATCATATTTTATAAAATATATTTCTTAATTAAATAACATGTTTTTTTTTTTTTACCTACTACTTAAATTAAAATTGCAAAATTTCCTTTTAAATTTTTTCCAATATTTTATTTGTTTTGTGATATATACATTTGAGTATATAAATAGTTTTTATTATGTCATTATATTTTATAAAATAAACCTTTTAATTTTTTTTCGTAATTTTAAATTAACGGTAATTTTAGGGTTCAGGGTTGGTTTAGGGTTTAGGGATCGACCGATCAAATACGAACAAATTCAACCTCAAGAACATTGCAAAGCCTTTGAAACAATTTTTCATTCGAGAATAAATTATGAAACCCTCGAAATATTTGTATAGGAAAGAGAAAGAACGGGAGGAATATATTAGAGATTGTATTCCACATTCACACATACTCAAATCAATAGAAATATTTATTTCAAATTTAACGTGTCTCGCTTTTATCTTTTCTGTCGAAATTTCGTGTGAACACCTCTAAATATTTGTATTCATTTTTACAAACTTTTTTCCTTTAAATTTGAATTTTGTTATTTTAATATATATAATTTTTTCCCTCTTCATTTTCATTCACCTATATTTGGCAAAATATGTTTTAATTAAAAAAACGTCTCGTAATTTTTTAATTAATAATAATTTCATAATACAATTCACATTTTATAAATATGTTTCATAATATTAAATGAACGTTAATTTCATAATCAATTTCGTATTTTAAAAATATATTTTAAAAATCATATTTAAACTTTGTAAATCATATTTAAACTCCTATATTTATTTTCAATTACCTAAATAAATTTTAAATAGTTATTAATTTATATTTTGAATATTGTTTTATATTTTAATAAAAGTCATGAATAAGTAAATAAAAAGATACTATAATTCAAAAGAATCTTCAACATTAATAATAATTTGGAATTTGAAATAATAAAAAATATTATTTTTTATTTAAATATATTCATAAATGTCACATCATGAAAAAAAATTAACAAATACTTTTCGTTACTCCTCCTTAAATACTCTTCATCCAAACAAAATATTAATAGTCACTCTATCTAAATATTTTATCAAAATTCTTAACCAAACGAGCTATTAACAAACATTCAAAATAAACAATTCATAATATCTCACACAAACACCTCTAAACATCAATCTCCAAACAAATACTTCTTATCATAAAATCATTTTATTCCCTTTCCTTTCTCCTCCTTCTCTCCTCTCCTCTCCTCTCCTCTCCTCTCCTCTCCTCTCATCAATCCCAAAATTCAAACAACAAACTCAATATTTTGTTGAGAGCAATTTTTGTGGCAACATATAAACCAAATATAAAGTTTATGTACATGGATTTTTTATTTTATTATTTTATTATTATTATTATTTTTTGAATAGTGATTCTCCTAGCGCATTTCGATGGGAAAATTTCCTGATAGTAATGGAGATAATAAATAAAGTCCATACACGTGGCACTATTAAAATAAGACCGTTTCATTTTATTTTTATTTTAATTATTTTTTCTCTCTCCAGTACTGACTAGTCTATATAAACAGTAATCCAAATTTATTATTGTGTATGTGTTGTCGTGTGTTCCAGTTCTCCACACTTATTGGACAGAATCATTTGTTTCTTTTTTTTTTCTTTTTTTTTTTTTCTATTTTTCTTTTATTTTACCTTTCTAAAAATAAATTTTATTTAGATTTTTTTTTTGAGTTCCAATAGTTAGATGTATGTATATCTATATTAAAATTAATTAGTAATAAGAGGAGTAATCTACCTAGATTCGGAGGACTCTCAACTTTTTCAATGTAGAATAATTTTGAAATTTTCAACAAATTCTCTTATGATGATGTCTTTTTTGAGTTTTACTAATATTGAATCAAATATCAAATTTATTAAATTGTACCTAATAGTGGTTATAGAGTATGATATTATATTAGATAGTGTAGACATCAATATAAAAAATAATTGGTAATGAGAAAAATAGTCTAGACAGCTTGAATGACTCTCCAATTTTGCTATATAGAATAATTGTGAGATCTTTAACTACTTAAATAAATTAATAAAATAAATGTGTGTGCCATATGTTAATAAAGACGTTTAGTCTGCACATATATGTGGAGGTAAGTTTTGCTCTTTATATGTCAAAATGAATAATAGTAGTTCTTTTATAATTAAAGATATATGTTTTCTCACTTTTTCCAATATAACATGATTATTTTATTTCTAAGTGAGCCATACATGCAATGAGTGTTCGTTCAGCTTAAAGTTATTACAAATGAGTTTATAAATTCATTTTTAAACAATCATATTCAAACGAGTTAATTTAATCCTTCAAAATAATCACTCGTTTTTAATTATTCTTTTTTAACCATTCGAAATAATCATTCATTCTAACAATTTATTTTTAATCACTCATTTGTAACTCTACAAAATAGTCATTCATTCTATTCACATTCAAACAAGTTATTATCTACCAAAAAATCATTCAATCGAACTATTAACTGCAACTAATAACAAATAATAACAACTAAATGAGTTATTATCAAAATTCAAGTTTTTAATCGGTTTGCATCCAAATAATCACCCTCTTATCTCTAGATTACAACCAAAGAGATTCTATGGTTTCTCTTCATTCAAATATGATAAAGATGTCTTATCATCCCTTAATTTCTTAATTTGAAGTAGAGAAAAATTTTCTTTTGTTTTCTTCTTTCAATAATTTACCGGACAGACTGTCTTGCATAACTTGACATCAATAAGGACAGCTTCTTTATTTAATATATATGTGTAGAGATATTTTTATTTATTTGTCGGTCCCTCCCTCAACTGTCAATTTTCATCCACTCTTTTTTTTTTTTTTTTTAATATTTTATTTTAGTCCATAACCATGAAAAAAAAAACTTATTTTAGTTTAGAAATCTACTTTTTAATTAATTAATTATAGAACAAAATGTATGTGAAATTGTTGAATTTTTTTGGGTTTCGTTCACAAGTTCATGTAATTTTGGTGGGATGGACGCTTGTTCAATCCTAATATTGGCTACTTTTAGTAGTTATTTTTCAGCACATTTTTGAATAATTATTATTTTTCTCTCCAATTAAAAAACATGAGTGTTGATGCCGAAAAATGGTCAACAATCTATCCACAACACAATTTATTTGAGAGGACGAAAGGCCTGCAAAACAGAAAGGTTTAGGGCACACCGGTATGGTGTGAGCCACAGGGCCTCTGATGCCTAAGTCTGAAAACGGATTAAAAGGATAAATAAGGAAACAAGGACTAGCTTAGGGTACTTAGCTTAGGAATCGCCCCTTTCAAAAGAGAAGTGAACAGACTCTTATAGCAGCCGGCCTTGTAACCGCTGCGGCTCACTTATGGCGATGTAACGGTCGGCCGTTTAGAAACGTCC
>JBBMEG010059702.1:3928-14950 GCA_037832605.1 Cyclanthera cordifolia
TTTTCATAAGAAAATACTCTATTCCTCTATTAAAATTGTAAACATAGTTACATTTTTTTACTATTTTGTATTAAAATCAGGGTAAATTATAAATTTAGTCCGAAAGTTAGAATTTAATCCCTATGATAAAATCTAGACTTTAGTTCTTATGATTTGTAGGAATCTTCAATTTAGTCTCTATGGTTTGAAAAATTAAAATTTAGTATCTAAGGTTTTATAAAATTTAGAAAAATAATTTATGTTTTTCGTAATTTTTTGTGAAATAAATTAGATAGAAGTTAGTTATTTATATGTGTTTAATAATAAGAGGGTAAGTGAATAATTGATTGACTAAAAAAAAAAACATGATTTCATATATCAAAAGTTACATCTACATACTTAATTCAATTCGTCTAACATGTACGAATAATATAAGCTATTTTTTAAAGTTTTATCAAATCATAAGAATCTAGTTCTATTTTTCCAAATCAAATTTTATATTTCTCCCAATTATAAATACCAAATTTTCTATTTTTTCAAAACATAAGAAATAAACTTTAAATCATATTAATTTTTTTTTTTTTAAGAATAAACCAAATTTATAATTTATTCTTAAAATTATTAAGTTAATTTTGATTAGTATTAATTTTAAATTGATCATAAAAACTAATAATAAACCTATTTTAAAATATAAATTGTTATTTTTAATTTGTATAACATAGAAAATTGTGCGAAGCACTTAGACCAATGATTGTCAGTGGTCTGAATGGCAAATGTGATTACTTTTGTCCATTTCTTCCAATTCCTTCTCCTTCATGTGAATGTCACATTCTTCTTTCTTCCCTCTTATCCAAAAGAATCATTCCACAAAAAAAAAAAATAAATAAAAAAAAAATAAAAAATAAAAAAAAAATAAAAAAAAAAGCAGAAAAATAATAATGAAAATTTGGAAAAATGAAAAGAGAATAATCTGAATGGGAAATCCGGCCCATTTGTACTAAGTGGGCTTGGATTTTGGCCTGGCCCATTTGATAATTTTTCAAAGTCAACCATTAGCTAAAGAGAGGGGAAAGATGTTTGCCATTGGAATATAGGACAAAATATCATTGTTGGCCTATGAAACTAAGGGCTAAAGTAAAAACCAGAACCGACAAAATTGAACTGAATCAAAACGATTCAATGAATTGGTTCAAAATTTTGAAATAATATTGAATCATACGATTTGATATTTTAAAAATTGAAAAATTTTACTTTGATTTTAATTTTTAATGGAAGAACCAACAAAAAAGACTAAATCAAACCGAATGCATAAATATTAAAGAAAAAATATTAGCATTTTAGATTTTATGAAAAAACAATTTTGAATATAAAATATTGAGTAAGAGCATGCTAAATATTGTGAAATTTATGAAAAATGTTGTTTTTGGTTAGTAAAATAAAAATTCTTAAAATCAAAACTAAAATAAGATTAAAAATGAATAAACCAAATTTTTATTGAGATCAAACCTCAAAACGGAATCAAACCAAATAAAAATCAAGTCAATATTTTTATCCTTTATTGGTCATATGTTTGGACCCAATTATTGAAGATCGACCATTGGTTCGGTTGTTGATTTGACACAAAACTGACAAAAATCGAACCGAAATCACCTCTGCTATGAACTTTGATATTTGTTTCATTTTAGTTTATAAATTTTTGAAAGCTCAATTATTGTTCATGAACATTGAGATTTGTTCTTTTTATACTTTCAAAAGTTCAATTTCAATCTCTAAACTTTGGGTTTTGTCTATTTCATTCCCTAAACTTAATTTTAAAACGGGTTTTCATATAAAATTACCATTTTCTTCTCTAAAATATTAAAATATATTCATATTTTGTTTTTGATTGTATTAAAATTTTTAATATTATCAAAATAATTTTGATTAGGGTAAATTATAAATTTAGTCTCTATGGTATGATGAAAGCTAGAACTTAGTTCCTATGGTTTCAAAATTTAGACTTTAGTCTCTATGATTTGGAAAAATTTACAATTTAGTCTATTTAGTTTGAAAAATTAGAATTGAGTCCCTAAAGTTTGATAAAATCGAAAAAATAGTCTGTTCTTCATAATTGTTGGTGAATTAAATAGGTAGAAGTTAGTTTTTTTTTTGTTCAATGATGAGAGTTTGAGATAAGTAATTAATTGAAAAAAATAATAATAGTTTATATATCACATTTACATACTTAATTCGCTTGTATTTATGAATAACATGGACTATTTTTTAGATTTTCAACTGTGAAAGCCAAGATGAAGCACCCAGGTAGTGTGCGCTTGCTGTCGGCCCTCCAAATGAAAACGAGGCCCAGCGATGACCGAGACAACTGGTCTCGAGTTGGAAAATCTCCCTCCAAGGACAGGAGGCAGAAATCTGTGATGGGGCAGAAGTTCCCCGATGAAGCGCCCATGCGCGCAAGTGACAGGGTCAGCCCGAGACGGCGCCCTTCTGAAGTGAGCAGTCCGCCGATCCCCCTGCGCAATGCCTTTGCAGTCTTAGCTGAAGAGACAGAACAAGCCGACATCAAGAGTCCAGGCCTACAGAAGTTTCGAGACTAAATTTTATCAAACATAAAGACTAAATTTATAATTTACCTTTCTAATTAATAGTGACTTCAAATTTTAATTTTAAATCTTTATAAAATATAAGAAAAAAAAAATTGAGAGTGGAAAGCGGAAGAATTAAAATAAATCAAAATTTAGAGCCCAAGACTAAAATAAATAAATGTTAAATTTCAAATACCAATGATATTTTGCACAGATATTTTCCTCTCTTTTCAAAAATATATTTTCTCTTATTTCATTCATTAAATTGGATTTTGTAAGTTTATTTTTCTTATTTTCCAAAGCTTTTTTCCTCTCTTTTCAAAAAGGTATTTTCTCTGATTTCCCTTCATTAAATCTAGTCTCAAAAGTTTTTTTTCTCCTTCATCTTACCAATAATAATAACTATTATTATTATTATTATTATTATTATTATTATTACTATTATTTTTATAATATTTATTTGGAATTAAGGAAAATTGGAGTTTGACAAGGTGTAAGGTTTGGTAAGTGTTAGGTAAAGTTTTTGGTTTAGAATAAACTTTTATATTTATTATTTTTTTAAAAACAAAATATGTAAGAAAAGAACAAACATACAAAATGTGTGACAATAACTGGTTGAATTTATCTTGAATTAAAGTTAGTATAATTTCTCCATGGAGTAAATTAAAAATTTAGTGCACCTGCTTGTAAAAAAAATGATTTAGGAAACTAGAATTTAATGATAGTAAGTAACAATTTAGTGTCAAAAACTGGGTCTAAGCATTAGCATCCACTCAATCAGTGATTCAAGTTTTTGTAGTGTCTTGTATGGAGAATTTGTTGTCTTCCTCCCCAACTTGTACTCAAAAAAATTAAAAAAAAATCAGGTTATAGTTTGTAAATTAACAAAATTTAAAAAATAATTCATGTTATTTGTAAATAGATGACAAATTAAGTGTATGAAAGTAATAGTTTAGGCGTCAATTACGTAACTTTTTATCCAATCAATTATTTTTTTCCTATGTCAAAAAAAAAAAAAAAAAAAATCTCATACTCTTACTATTAAGACACGATTACATGGATTTTTTTTTTTTTTTTTTTTACACTAATTTTCATGTATCTAATTTTCCATGAAACTATTTTTACGTTTTGTTAAATTATTTGAATTAAATTTTATTTTTTAAAAATATATAACCTAAATTCTAACTTTCTCTCTTTCTCTAAACTATGAAGACCAAGATCTAGTTTTTAAATTAAAAAGTACAAGGATAAATTATAAATTTGGTTATTATAATTTGAAGAAAAAAAAGAAAAAGAAAAGTTAGAGTTTAGTCTCAACGGTTAAAAAAATCGAGATTTTAGTTTTATGGTTTGGAGAAATCTACAACTTAGTTCATATAGTTTAAAAAATTGTAGTTTAGTACCTAAAAGATTGATAAAATGTAAAAAATAGTTATGTTCTGTAATTGTTAGTGAATAAAATAAGTAAAAGTTAGTTACTTATCTATTTAATGATGAAACCAAAATGGTCAATAACAAATTGGTTTCATTGTTTGGTGGTAATCCTCATTTATTTGGGAGCACACACAAAGAAAAACCTATAAAAAGTTACATCTAATTTATATTTTTAAATCATAAGAAAGTATTCACTAGTAGAAACCGAAGTTTTAGTGTCGGTCATATGCCGACATCTTTCATAATTGGTGTCGGACAAACGACCGTCATCAATACAGGTGACATTAAAGACATTCACATCTTCAGAAATTAGGACTGCTAAAATTCAATGGTGCCTAAAACGACATAACGAGGAATTATGACTACTAAACAGTATCATCTTCATAGATTACTTGCTACGAAGTTTAAAATTTAAAAATGCATACCCGGTATTAAAGGGAAAGAAGACCCGTTGACTGACATCCGTAATCATGTCAAAACGATCAGCAACATTCTTAATTTGCTCTTCTTGATTTTGGCCATGCAAAACTACTACCGTCTATAGTTATCGAAAATCTGTTGATCGTAAGTATCCCACATGTAGCTGAAATAGATTTAAGAAACGTTAGTAATAAACCAATGTAACAAAGTTAGTATAATAATTGAAAATGATATACTAATTCAAATTATAAAACTTAATCAATGCAGACATCTTAGTAAAATTATTACAATTTGGGTATAATGGTTTCTTGACATCCTCTAATGATTGTTCAAATATTGGCGATTTTTCGTTAAAATAATCGTGTTCAACCTCAAACATATGTATTTGGTCATCCAAATCTTCATCTATAATTTGATCGATTGAAACACTTTCAATATTGCTTCATTTCCTCGATATAGATTCTCCATGCAAAATCCATGTGTCATAACTTTGATCGATATCATTTACAAATAAATGATCTCTTACTACATTCACATTTTGGTACTTGGCATTCACACATTTAAAACATGAATAACAAACAACATTTGACCGTTTGGAATGTCGTAACCATTTTCTATAAAAGTCTCAACTCCTAAACTATATTCTTGTTACATTTGATCCTTAAGCATCCACAACTTATCCATATCCCAACTAAAATAATACCTACACACAAGGTAAAAATCAAAACACAAATTTTTGAGGCACTACTACCCTAAGACACTACTTTAAACATATAACTAAACCCATAAACAAATTCCTAAAAAATAGCAAAATTAATATATCTATAGCAAAATAAAAAATAGCAAAAAAATAAAATAAAAATAGTACATTTGAAATGTAGGAGGTGGAAGAGAAGCTAGAGCCCGAATTCATTCAACAAGTTGTAAAAAGAGATGAAAATGAGAAGGGAGAGCTAGTGCCCAAAATTTTGGAGGTTGAGAGGGTTTTGGCCGCGGGTAAAGAGAAAAGAAAGAGAAAAAGAAGAAGAAAAGTAATTGAATTTTTGGGAAGAAGAAGCTTGAAAATGGAGTAGAATTTTGCTGAAAATTAGAGAGAAAAGAGAGTTGGGAAAGAAGAAAGAGTGAAACTGAAAAAAATGAAACAGAAGAAGAGAAAAATGAAACTTAAATTTTGAAATACGGTTTTGGTGTCGGTTTACCTTTTAGTGTAGGTCGGACCGACACCAATGACTTTTGGTACTATCAGTCAGATCGACACCATATATCTGTTGGACCAGTTTTTTACTATATGGTGTCGGTACTTTGGTGTCGGTCAGACCCGTACCAAATAAGATCGACACCATATATATGTTGAGCCGACATTTTTTACTATATATCGTCGGTACTTTTGGTGTCGGTCTGACTGACTCCAATTGTCCAGACCGACACCAAAAGTGACCAATACCGTATATCCGTGTTTTTTTTAAAAAAATTGGATAGACCGTCACCTATTCCCTCCTTTGTAGTAATTGTTTTAGTAACAAATCTTGAACTTTTAATTTAAGCAATAATCTCCCTTCAAATTTAAAAAAATGTTAGAATTAAATTATTTAGGTTAGTTTTAAGAGATTCTCACCTACTTAAGGGTAAAATTGTGTTTCTCTTTCTAAGTAATTTTCTAGAATTTTTTTAATGATACGTAGTTGCTGAAGATTTTCCGTAAATCATAAGCTACAGGATTAAGTAAAAGCTTTTTTTTTTTTTTTTTTTTTTTTTTTTTTTTTTTTTTTTTGAGGCTTGAAACTCACATGCATATTATTAAAGATTGTAAAATGGTATCCAAGGTTTGAGTTAATTTATTTCCTTCTTTATCTAACTTTGATTTGTTCTTCAGGTGTGCGGAGTCCAGAGAATGCTTCTGGGAAGGAATTTGTTCTAAAGTTTCGGGTCATGACTTACCTAAAGTCTTGATTGTGATCTGGAAATTGTGGAATTTTTGCAATTCTGTTCTTAATTGTAGTTCTGCTGCTTCTTATGAGAAGCTGTTTATCTCGATTTCTGATGCGTTAAATTCCTATTCATGCAAATATGTTTCTGGATCAGGGTTAAGGCTCCCGTGGATGCTGTGGAGGGCTGTTCTAGCGCTTAGAGGCCCCCTCTTGTGGGCAGGTGGAAGCTGAACGTGGACGTCTCGTGGGATGCCAGTTCGGGCTCGGGTGGGCTTGGGTGGATTGTTCATGATGATCGTGGTCTTCCCCTGCTGATCGGCGCCCGTAGAGATATTAAAGCCCCCTCTGCTATTTTGATGGAAAGCTTGGTGTTAAAGGAGGGCTTGAAACACATTATTGAAGCCAACATTGGTTCTTATTCCCAGGTTTGAGGGGATTGCTTTTTCTTTTTGTAAGAGGGTATGTAACCGTATTGCTGACTTGTTGGCTAAACCTTTGTCGGTGGTTAGCCCATTGTCTTTATGTTTGTTTGATTCTTTTGTGGCCTGTGATCAAGAGGATTCTGGCTGGAGGGAGAGAATTCCCCCTGAGGTGCTTGCCTTGGTGATGTTTGAGCTTCCAAGCTCTGATGTTGTTCTTTCTTGAGTTTAATAAAAGTTTCTTTAAAAAAAAAAGTAATGGCTTTTTTTGTTTTTTTTTTGATGAAATAATGCTATAAATGCTGAATTTCCTCCTCTTCCACAATTGCTACGACCTACCGGCGCCGAAGGGAGCAATTAGACATAAATTCTGGCGACCTCACATAAGGTAAAGGGATGTATGATTGAGATTCTAAGAATATTTAGAACTATTATTTAGAATGATGATTTATTTTGAGTATTTAGAAGTAATGATTGCATTTAAAAACTTGTTTGGATGTATTTTTTAAGAATATTTAAATTTAGTATTTAGAATGAAGATTTATTTTGAGTACTTAAAAGTAAAAATCAGTATGATTGCGGTCAAAAAACTTGTTTGGATATAAATTTTAAAAGTATTTGAAAATTAGTATTTAGAATGAAAATTTAATTTGAATATTTAAAAATAATGATTATAATTAAAACCTCATTTGAACGTAGTTTTTGAAAGTATTTGAAATTAATAAGAGTATTTGGTAAATACTAGTTTGAAATAATCTTCCAAAATCTCATAACAAACATCCCCGCTATTGACTTATATCAAAGTGTGTATTAGTTGACTTTTATTTTAATTTAAAATTTGCAGCTATTGTCCGACATTGTCTCGAAAAATACCCTCATCATCTCCACTGCTTGAAACCCAATATCTCTCATCTCTCATCTCTCATCTCGGATCGTTCTTCATGCAACCCTGGGAAGTAGGCTTTTAAAAAGAGAGATGAAAGATTAAATATTTTTAAGACAATTTTATCCTCTGTACATACGTAAGAATCTCTTTTAATTAACTTAAACGACTAATTGCAAACACTTTTTAAATTTTAGGGGAGATGCTTGCTCAAATTGAAAGTTCAAAAACTTAATTATTACAAGTCATATTTTAGAATGGTTTGTGCAATTTTTCCTATTTTTCTTTGTGTTCGAAGTTATATTTATGTTAACAAACCATTAAAATATCATTTTTATATTTTCTGCTTTGATTTGGTTATATTTTAATCTATTTACCTTTTGATATTCAATTTCATTTATATAATTTTTAATGAACTTTGAAATTAGTCATTATGGAGTAATTTTCTTCTATAGGGATAGTTTTGTTTTGAAACATAGATAGCAAGCAATTGTTTGGATGCCACAAATTAAAGATGTCAAATGAACATGTGTTCACATAAAGGAAATTTAGGAGAAAACTTCCATGCTACTATTCATTATCAGAGAATAGAAAAGATGGATACCAAGCCAAGATAAACCTACCTTTATTATAGAGGAGAAATGAGAAATACACTGAATGGCTGAAAAAAAAAGCAAGTACACTACTCGCTATTGTAGAGAAACAAAACTCTTCTGCCAACTATCTCAATACTTTTGTGAATACAAAACACAAAATAAACCTAAGCCCAATAACAACATAACAAATGGGTACCCAAGCCAAGGGATGTAGCTTCCCTAACATTGAGCTTGTGGCGTAATGGAATAAATGTAGTAGTTGAAGAGGTTTCGTGAGGATGTCTACCATTTGAGAGCTTGCTAGCAAATGATAGACTTTGAACATCATGTCATGATCCAAGTCTCTAACAAAATAGATATCAAGTTCAATATGTTTTATTTTATAATACATAAAAGGATTGACACTTGAATGAATAGCACTCAAATCATCACACAACAATATCGGAGGAGTAATATATGCGAGATATGTAAATCATTTAATAAGAATGATAGCTAAACAGATTCTGTAGCTGTTGTAGCTAAACATCTGTACTCAGCTTCTGTGCTTGAATGAGAAATAATGGATTGCTTCATTGAACTCCATGATATTATTTTTTTTTACCAAAATACAAACAAAAGCCTGAAGTTGACTTTCGATCATCCAAATCAGAAGTCAATCCAAATAAGTATAGCCATGAACATTGAGCATTATTGGCTTTGCTATAACATCAAACTTGAGTGTGAAGTACCTTTTAAGTAACACAATATTCGTTTTACAATCCTCCTCTATGCCCTGCGATAATGATTCCTCTGACATTACGACATTTACAACAACGATGCTGTCCATAGATCAAATTACTTCGTGGATTGGATTTTACTTGACTGTATAAGGCTCCATTGCGTGTGCTCGGGGTAGAAGTTTTGTATAAATGTATCGCCATGCTATTAAGTATTTTGATTTAAGTTATTTTCTTTCTAAGAGGTGGAATAGAATAACTCGGTTGAAGCGTAATGATCAAACGTCTGTAATGCATTGTATGTCCCATAATAGGTCCCACCCTTACTGCCACTCGACAGAACCGTACATGAGATTTTCACCTCATACGGCTCCTAGTTCAATTCTTTCGAAGTCATTAGATCCTTTTCCTCGTTCGAGAATCTCCTCCCTTCTTCCATTTCATCCTGAAGAGTGACCGGGACCAATTCAGTCACGTTTTCATTCATTTGGAACTTGAGCTCTTCTACGTCACTTTTATTTACTAAGACACCTTAGGAGTGCATAAACTGATATGTCTTATTTATTGAGAAAGAGATTTTTGGCCGAGTTAATGTTGCATACTAAAGAGCTCCAACAACACTTCTATGTTGTTTAACATTTGTAAAATCTTCTCTCCCTTAAGTTGAAGGAAAATGTCCAATTGTCGTAGGTGTAACTATCTTATGAGCATTAGAAATATGCCAACTATCCTAAATCTTTAAGTGCAAATGTTTTATTCAACAAATGAACCAAGATAGATATCTCAAAAGGTAAATTTCTCATAATCAAACTATCATCAACATAAATAAGAATATAGCAGCAAGATTTTCGAAAATATCGAACATAAGAGAGTTGTCAGCACGTGAGTAAAATCAAAACTCTTAAGATAAGTAATCTTTCAAACCAAAGCACGAGGCACTTGTTTGAGACCATATAAGGCCTCATGCAACTTACCCACAACATGAGAATAAGTTAAATTAATGAATCTAGGTGGCATGAATACATTTTCATTCAACATACTAGGAAGAAAAACATTATTTATGTCAATCTGACGAATTACCCAACTATGAGCTAAAGCCAACGTAAGAAGAACATATATAGAAACTGGTTAACTACGAGACTGATGTTTCAAAAAAATCTATGTCACCTTTATATTGAGCTACTGATCCATCAGAATGTCCTTTTATTCTAAACACTCATTTGCAACCTGCAACTTTCTAATTACTTGGAAGAGCAATAAGTAACCATGTCTTGTTTGCTTCTAAAATTTTATACTCTTCTCCCATAACCTTAAACCAGGTTGGACTTTAGAGAGCTTTTTTAACATTTAAAGGTTCAATTTTATCATATAGAGAAGTAATAATATAGGCTATAGGTTTCTTAATGCCATATTTGCCTTTAGTACTAAGCATTGAATGATTGTTTGATATTTGAGCTATAAGAAACATGTTAAGCAAGCAAAGCAGGTAGCTTATTATTGAACTTTGATTGATCAAATATGACATCGTGGCTTCTCAAAGAGTGTTTTTATTGAAAATTGTGGGGGTATTGCATGCAAGTAATGTGGCGGAAGCGTGTAGATAATTATAAAAGTTAATTAAAAACATGCAATTAACGTGGCAGAAACGTGTAGATAATTATAAAAATTAATAAATCCAATTAATTTTTCATTGATTAATCTACATACAACCCCTAGGTGATTAATTGTTGTTGGAAAAACATGAACTTACAGTGCATGATGCCTCTGAATAATTATGGTGGGTATGTGTATAATGCTGCGCTGGGTGCCTAGTGGAAAACTTAGAGAAAAGGAGCTGAGAAAAGTTTTGCCTCATGAGGAAAAAGATTCTAAATTCTCAGAGAGTTTCTCAATTTGAGAATTAGGTTACACCAAACTGAGTTAGATGAGTGTTGATGCCGACAAATGGTCAACGGTCTATCCACAGTATGATTTATTTGGTAGAGGACGAAAGGGCCTGCAAAACAGATAGATTTAGGGCACACCGGTGTGGTGTGAGCCACATGGCCTCCGATGCCTAAGTCAG